>JAJLVP010000009.1:0-88236 GCA_030570435.1 Pichia ethanolica | reverse complement strand
TATTTTGGGAAAATTGTGATAATTGTAATGATTAACTAATGTAAATTATTGATTTATTTATTTATATATTTATTTATAAATGTTTCTATATAAATAAAATAAATTCGTTTTAAAAGGATTAAAAATTAAAAATTAAAAATTAAAAACTGAAAATAATCGACGCGTCGATCGACCATAAATGTTGACTTGTTTTTTTTTTCATTTTGTGACTTCTTTTGACTCTTGAAATTGACTCTTGCTAACTCTAACCATTTTTTTTACTGACTTGTAATTGACTTGAAGTTTTAATTGTTTTTTTTTATTATATTTATATATAAATCATTACTTTATCTATTAAAATAACCCCCACTTAACTTTCAATTCTATTTCTTTTCTTACATCTACTTACTTTCTTTTCTTTATTATAATTTACTAATCAATCTATAAGATAAGAAAAAGAGAAAGAAAAATGTTTGCAAGATCAATCTTCAATTCAGTTAAAATTAATCAAATTTCAAGAATAAATTTAATTAAATTTAATCGTTTTCAATCAACTTTTAAATTAAATAAAGATTCAATCGTTTCAAATTATTCAAAAAATCCAGTTTTAAAATTCACAAATGAACATGAATGGATTTCAATTCATCCAGATGGTACTGGATTTATCGGAATTACAAATTATGCTTCTGATGCATTAGGTGATGCAACATTTATTGAATTACCAACTCAACAAATTGGTGAAAAAATTGAAAATGGTGAAACAATTTCAAGTGTTGAAAGTGTTAAATCTGCAAGTGATATTTATTCACCAGTTAAAGGTGAAATTATTGAAGTTAATGAAAAATTAGATGAATCACCAGAATTAATTAATAATGATCCAATGGGTGAAGGTTGGATTGTTAAAGTTAAAGTTGATGATGATAATTCATTAGATGATTTAATGGATGTTGAAGCTTATAAAACTTTTGTTGAAAATTCAGAACATTAAATCAATCAATCAATTAATTAATTATTTATTTATTTATATAAGTAAAAGTATATAAAAATATAAAATCGTTTTTATAAATTATTCAGGAAAATATTTTGAACTCGATTCTCTACTACTATTTTTATTACTTAATTTCTCCCATTCTTCAGGTGTTTTACAAACAACTTGAAATCCATGAATACCATTCTTTAATTCATCATCTAATAATTTAAATATATAACGATGTCTTGATATCGTAGTTTTTAATCCTAATTCATTAAATTTATCACTAATTATAGTTACATGAAAATGACTTTCACTTATATTACTTGCACCTTTCATACCTGAATGATGTGAATGCTTCCATGAATCATTCTTAATTATTAATTCTTGTGGTTTTAAATTTTCATTTATTTTATTCATAATTGATAATTCAATTGGTCCAATTATTCTATTATCTTCAATTTTATCCTTCTTATCTGTACATTTACAATTTGAATTCATTTTATCGTTATTTTTATTAATTGAATTTATTGAATTTATTTGATATTCTTTTAATTTAAAATTATTGATTAAACTAAATGGCCTAACTATTTTACTGAATTTATTATTTAATAAACTAATTCTTTTAATAGATAATCTAATCATATTTTCACTTATTGATTATTTAACTAGATTGATATTTTAATAAAACATTTACCATAGTAAAATACCTATTTGAAATATTAACATAGTAAAAATAAAATTTGCGCATCAGTGAATTTATACTTAATAGTTTTCTTTCAAAACATAAATTTTTTACCCCACATCACGTGCATCCTAGATCCGATCTCTTCAAACACCGAATCCGATACGGATAAATAACTCCAACTTTAACATGAAGATAAATAAATAATAAATAGTGTTTGAATTATAAAATTATATAAAAAAAACAATTAAGCAATTAACTATAAAATTTGATCATATCATTAATAATTGAAAAGTCATTAAAATGATTACCAGTTGTTATCTCTGTTATTGTCATTACCATATGAGTTATCATTGTTACCATATGAATCACCACCTCTAGAATTACCATCATATGAATCATTGTTATCATTACCATATGAGTTATCATTGTTACCATATGAATCACCACATCTAGAGCTGTTACCATATGAATCATTGTTATCATTACCATATGAATCACCACCTCTAGAGTTGTTGTTACCATATGAATCATTGTTGTCATTACCATATGAGTTATCGTTGTTACCATATGAGTCACCACCTCTAGAGCTGTTACCATATGAATCGTTGTTATCATTGCCATATGAGTTACCACCTCTGGAGCTGTTACCATATGAATCATTGTTGTCATTACCAAATGAGTTATCATTGTTACCATATGAATCACCGCCTCTAGAACTGTTATTACCGTAGGAGTCGTTATTGTTATTACCGTAAGAATCATTGTTGTTATTACCGTAAGAATCGTTGTTGTTATTACCATATGAATCATTGTTGTTATTACCATATGAATCATTGTTGTTATTACCGTAAGAATCATTGTTGTTATTACCGTAAGAATCATTGTTGTTGTTACTATTACGGTTGTTGTAAGCATCTTTTGCTTCATTAGCATATTTATTGATGCTATCTTGGTTGTTATCGTAGAAATCTTTTGCTTTATCGAATAAACCCATTTTGATTGATTTTAGTTGTGTTGTTTTATTTAATTAATTTGTGATATGAATATCTGAAGAAAGAAAAAGAATAGAAAAAAGATTCAAAAAAGAAAACTGTAAAGAAAAGAAATATATTGAAAGGGGAAAGGAAAGAACAAAATGAAGGAAGTTGCGGTTGATTTATAGTAAAATTTGGAAACGAAACAAAATCAATTGTGGAACCGATATATTTCTGGGAAACAAAATTATTGTGCAATTTAATTGTGTGTAAAATTAAATTAAAAATAACACCAAGTGATCCACACAATGGAAACACATGGTAAAAATTATTAATTATTATTTTATTATTTATTTATTAATTAAATAGTTAAATCAAAAATCCAGATCTCTACACTTAAGGAACACAAATTTACTTTACTATTGTTTAATTGTTTTGTTTCCAATTTAATAATTCTACTTACAAATACGATTGCAATTGAGTAAATACCGAATTTTACATTCAATTCCTTTTTCAAGCCCTTATGTAGTTATTAACATTCTTAAATTCAAGCCCATTGAATAATATAAATAATAAATAATATAAATAAATTGATGAATAAATGTGAAAACATAAACAAACAATTTAATTACCGGCATAATCTTGCAGCGAAGATTTTGTAATTATTATGAAATTAATTTAGGCTGTGTAATTCTTTTCCATTCAAATTTAATTTATTCTATTTCATTCTATTTGTTTCTATATGTTTCTATTTGTTTTTATTTTGTTCTTTTTTAATGGCATATAATACGAAATATTCATGATATTTACAATATTTAAAATTGTTTAAATTTATTTGTTACTGTTTGTTTTTTATGATTGTAAATTACGTGTTCATTAATTTATTTAATTGTCTATTGTTATTGCTATTGTTATTAATTAATTAATTAATTAATTAATTAATTAATTATTACAATATAATATATATATATACTCAGGCAAAAGCATATATACGTGGTTATTACGTAGTATTTGATAATATATTCAATATTCTAATAGTAATAGTAATATAATTACGAATATAAATGTAAACATCATAAGGGGGTGTAGCAACGATTTACAAATAATAACACGTTATTTTAATACTTAATTATTATAATTGAATGACCTCAATCAATCCAAACAACTAATTATACTTTGATAAAGGTCAACACTCAATTTTCAAATTCAAAATGTATTTTATAAATTAATTAAAACCGGAATTTTAATAACTCTGCTAATTTCAGAAAAGGCTAAAGCCAAATGTTAAAATAACAAAACAAAAAAAGAAACGAGTTATTTTACAAATTTAATAGTAATAAAAAATAAAATAAAATAAAATAAATAAATAAATAACATCATTAATGAAAAGTTTAGACTTACCAATTGGGAAATTATTTTAGATTTGAAAATTGCTCTAGTCGACGCGTCGAAATGTCGACGCGTCGACATTTTAATTTTTTTTCAATTTTTTCAATTTTTTCTTAATTTTTTTGTCTATTCAGGAAATTTCCTTTTTAGGATAAGTGTAAACATGTTAAGGGATTCAAACGTTTAACTCATTCCAATTACAGCAATATTCTAAAATTAAATATACTACATAATCTTTTGCTTCTTTTTTTTTCAATATCTTTCATGATTTCAAGTTTCATAAATCTATTCGATGTATCATAATTTTAAAAAATAGTTTATAACTTTATAAATTTAGTTTTTTTTTAATCATTATAATTATTTTTTTTAATATTATTTTTCCTTATATCTTTTTAAAATTAATAATTTTGAAACATATTCGATTATCATCTCATTCGTTACAATTTGATCTTATTGTCATTGTCATATATTAATAAATTACCAACAAATAAAACTTCTATTGGTTTATTCCATTGAATTGAATTTAAATTTTAATAATAATAATATTTTAGACAACCCATCAATTTTTTATTCATTTCTCCTTTCTTTTTTCGTTTTCGTTTTTTTGTTTTGCTATTTAGAATTAAAACCAACAGCTTTATTCCTTTTTTCTAAATCTATCTTTTTTCCTTCTTTCTTTTTTTCTTTTTTTCCCTGCTTTAAATCGCTTTAACTTTACAATTTATTATTATATTATTAATAAAAAAAACTGATTTTTTATATAACACAGCAATATTCAAATTATTAAAATAATAATATTAATCAGTTATGACATCTTCAATTAAGAAAACACCATTAAGAACTCAAACTCCAAGATATCATAGAACGGTTTTCGGTAATACAAGTCCAAATCTTATAAATCAAAGTACAAATTCAATTTTTACAAATTCTAAAGGAATCTTATCACCAAACTTTAATGTCGTTAATTCTGATTGGAATGCAACATTACATTTTAAGTCAAATTCAAAATCTTCATCTCACAGCAATAGTAATAATAGTAATAATAAAACATTTAAAAGAAGATCAAGTTATTCAAATTCAAAAAATCGTACATTTGGCGATTTATTCACAGAAAAATATTCAAGTAATAACGATAATAATGGTAACAATAACATCAATAATAGTAATGATTTTAATGATTGTAATGATTTTAATGATAATAATCAATTATCAAAAATTTCAAAATTAAAAAATAAATCAAATTCAAATTCAGGATCTTTAAGAAAAATTCGTCGAACAAATACAAATGAATTTTTAGATAGATTTATACCAACTAGACAATCGAGTTCAGGTAAATTAACAATTGAAAAGACAAAATCTTTACCATCATTTGCAATGCCAATTGATCATATAGAATCACAAACAAGTGAAATTTATCAAAATACAGTTGCAGAAGCTTGTGGACTTGAAGTTGGTCAAAGAATTTTACAATTTCAACCAATTCCACCAGATTGTAATAATTCAAATCCAAATTCTAATAATAATAATAATTCGAATTCAAATAATAATAATCTTTTAAATTCAAATAATTCGTTAAGAAGAATTGCATCAAATAATTCAAATTTAATTAATTGTAAATTTAAGACAAGACAATTAATTTCAACAACTGCAGCTCAAGCAAGAATTAAAAAAATTCCAACTTGCCCTGAAAAAGTTTTAGATGCACCTGGTTTAATTGATGATTTTTATTTAAATTTAATTTCTTGGTCAAATGATAATATATTAGCAATTGCATTAACAAAATCTGTTTATTGTTGGAATGCAAATAATGGATCTGTTGAATTAATAACTGAATGCGATTCAATTGTTACATCAATTAAATGGTCACCTGATGATTATTATTTATCAATTGGATTAGATAATGGTAATATTGAAATTTGGGATATTGAAACAAATTCAAAATTACGTACAATGAATTGTTGTAATGTAAGAATTGGAGTTCAAGATTGGAATGATCATATTTTAACATCAGGTTCAAGAAATGGTGAAATTTTAAATAACGATGTTAGAATTTCTGATCATATTACAAATAGATTAAATTATCATTCTGGTGAAATTTGTGGATTACAATGGAGATTTGATGGATTACAATTAGCAAGTGGTGGTAATGATAATTTAGTTAATATTTGGGACTGTAGAAATTCTTTACCAATTTTTACAAAAACTACACATAATGCAGCTGTTAAAGCAATTTCTTGGTGTCCAACACAATTAAGTTTATTAGCAACTGGTGGTGGTAGTGCATGTAAAAAAATACATTTTTGGAATTCAAATACTGGTTCAAGAGTTAATACGATTGAAACAGATTCACAAGTTAGTTCATTACAATGGGGTTATTCAAATGGAATTGGTAAAGAAATTGTTTCAACACATGGATTCCCAAATAATGAAATTTCAATTTATAGTTATCCAAGTTTACAAAAAACGGGTATTATAATGGATGCACATGAAAGTAGAATACTTAATAGTCAATTATCACCAAATAAGACAATGTTAGCAACAATTGCAGCTGATGAAAATCTTAAATTTTGGAAATTATTTGATGAAAAAATTGAGGTTGAAAATGATGTATTAAATTCTTCAACAACGGGTAAAGATATGGGTAAAGTAATGACTATTAGATAGTATAGTGTAGTAATAATAATATTAAAGTAATTCATGTAAGTTTATATAAAATTTATACATATATATATATATATATACAAAAAGATTTGATATCAAATCTGAAAAAAAAAAGAAAAAAAATATTTTTTTCCAATTTTCATGTCAGTTTCCCAAAACGGAAAGTTGAGACGAAAACTGAAAAGGTTTTTAGACACCGCGGAAAAGTTGTCAATAACAAATTTGAAAAGGGGCGGCTTCCAAAAAGGGAAGTTCTTAGCTGATAAAATACAAAGATAATGATTTTGTTAGTGATAATGGAGTTTTATATAACTGTAAATTGCTTTCCTGACGTAGTTATATGTATATTGTATATATAAACATTTATCTATAATAAAAAATTTTTATTTCAAATATATATAAATTCTTTTATATATCCCGTTTTTCACTTTTCATAAATATATACCTATTTTAGTCTATTACAATTACTAAATTTTTGAAATTAATTAATTATCATATATAAAGCAAAAAAGAAAACATGAGTAAAGGTGACGAAGTCGTTATATTAGATTATAAAGATTCTAAAAAAGCAGCAAAGACATTATTTGAATCATTTGATAATGATGATGTTGCAAGATATGTTACACGTCATTTAGAGAATAATCCAACATTAAAAAAGCAAGTTGAATTACAATTTTATGAAGCTTATATTGTTTCACATATAATGAAAGGTTTAGTTTTAGGTATTAAAGGTGAAAATTCTGATGAAAATGATTCATATGAGACTGTTTCAGTTTGGGTTAAACCAGATTCTGGTTCATTAGATGATTATTTAACATTAATTAGATCAGGATTTGCAAAAGTTGCATGGAATGCAGGTGCTGAAGGTAGAAGGAGAATATTTGGAGTTTTATTTAAAGTTTTACATGATTATTATGATAAAACAGTTAAACTTGATAAAAAGAATAGTGATAATGTTTGGACTTTAGTTTATTTAGGTTCAACACCAGCTGCTAGAGGTAAAGGTAATGTAAGGAAAATGTTTGATTATATTTTTGATAATTATATAGATCCAAGTAATTCAATTACTTACCTTGAAAGTTCAGCATTAAGAAATTTACCAATTTACGAAAGATTTGGATTTAGAGCTGTTAATGATATTTATTTAGGTGAAAAAGGTACTGATGATTGTGGTAGAATGGATGTAATGATTAGAGGTCCAAAAGGTGAAAAATGGGAATATCTTGAAGAAGCTAGAAAGATTTATAATTATCAAGTTCCTGATGTTTCGGTTGCTAAATAAACAGGCAGATAAATGGATATTTATAGATGATTTTTAAATATAGCTTTTTACATAATATTATTTGATTAAATACTTAGATAAAGAAATAAATAAATAAATAAAAAAATACAATGTGATGAACTAAAATAAATGTGCAGATTTAGAAATTTTATAGTGCGCTGAATTTATTGAAAATATATATTGCTGTACATTTTTCTTTTCTTTTCCTTTAATTTTTTTCTTTAATTATTTACAGTTTATAAATGATCTATAAGTAAGGAGACCAAGTTATTTAATAGAGATGTTTCCAATACAGAACGAACAAGGACAGAACAGTACCGCAAAGGGACAATCATCGAATCCCTCTCAAATGAATACAATGAATGCAGAAACTTTGAACGATTCAAATAATAATAATACGAATAATAATAATAACAATAATAATAATACTAATAATACTAATAATACTAATAATACTAATAATACTAATAATTCATCAGTTAATGATAAAATGGTTTATTCATGGATAGTTGAATTTGCATATGGTCCAAATAAGGAACAAGCATTATTAGAATTAGGTAAAAAGAGAGAATTATATGATGATTTAGCATTAGTTTTATGGAATTCATTTGGAGTAATTTCATGTTTATTAGCTGAAATTGTTTCAGTTTATCCAATGTTATCACCACCAAATTTAACAATTCAAGCATCAAATAGAGTTTGTAATGCATTAGCATTAATGCAATGTATTGCATCACATCCAGAAACAAGAAATCAATTTTTATTAGCTCAAATTCCATTATTTTTATATCCATTTTTAAATACTACATCAAAGCAAAGACCATTTGAATATTTAAGATTAACAAGTTTAGGTGTAATTGGTGCATTAGTTAAAAATGATACACCAGAAGTAATTCAATTTTTATTAACAACTGAAATTATACCATTATGTTTAAAAATTATGGAATCATCATCAGAATTAAATAAAACTGTTGCAATTTTTATAGTTCAAAAAATTTTATTAGATGATTCAGGTTTAAATTATATATGTCAAACATTTGATAGATTTGATGCAGTTTCAAAAGTTTTAGCTTCAATGGTTAAACAATTAGTTGAACAACCAACAACTCGATTTTTAAGGCATTTAATTAAATGTTATTTAAGATTAACTGATAATTTAGAAGCAAGAAATACTTTAAAGAAAATATTACCAGTAGAATTAAAGAATGGTACTTTCTCTCAAATACTTAAAGATGATGAAAATGCCCAACAAAGTCTTGATTTGTTACTTCATAATCTTCAATAGATATTGTTTAAATAGTATATATATAATGTAAATTATAAATTATAAATTATTTCAACGAGACGATCGACTCGAAATTACGTAATAATTTGGTAATTCGTAATTTGGTAATTCATGTAGTTCGCTCGACAAACTCTAAGAAAGAAAACAACACTTAAAAAAAAGAAAAACACCAGTTGGTGGCTCTGTAGCGATGTTTACAATAAATTAATTAAAATGAGCAAAACGCCAGTTGTTCTCCTTTTTAATGTTTTATATTGATTTGTTTATATTGATTTATTATTATATTTCTTTCATTTGATAGAATCAAATAAACAAACAAACAAACATGTCAACTCATACTTATAAGAAAAATGAGGATGGTGATGCATCTGTATTACCAGATAAAATGACTGTTTATCAAGAATGTTTACAAGCTTGTAATGCAAGTCCAATTCAAGCAAAGAAATGTCGTAAATTATTATCAAGACTTTTACGTTTATTTTATGCCGGTGAAACATTCCCAACAATTGAAAGTACAAATTTATTCTTTTCAATTTCAAAATTATTTCATAATGATGATCCATCATTAAGACAAATTGCTTATTTATCAATTAAAGAATTATGTTCAATTTCAAATGATATTTTAATGATTACAGCTTCAATTATGAAAGATATTCAAAATGGTGATTCTGTTTATAAACCAAATGCAATTAGAACTTTATCAAGAGTTTTAGATGGTTCAACAATTCATGCAGCTGAAAGATTATTTAAAAATTGTATTGTTGATTCAAATCAATCAATTTCATCAGCTGCTTTAGTTTCAAGTTATCATTTATTACCAATTGCAAAAGATATTGTTAAAAGATGGAGTAATGAAGTTCAAGAATCAATTACTTCAAATAAACATTTCCCAAATTCAAATTTTACTCAACATGATTTAAATGGTTATAGTAATAAAATTCCAAATTCTACATTTATTTATCAATATCATGCATTATCATTAATTTATCAATTTAGAAATAATGATAAAATGTCATTAATTAAATTAATTCAACAATTAACTGAAAGAAAATCTTTAACAAATTCATTAGCTCAAATTCAATTAATTAGATTTGTTGAAAAATTAATTTTAGATGATTCAAATTTTATTAATTCATTATGGCCTTTATTTATTAATTGGTTAAATAATAAAAGTGATATGGTTGAATTAGAAGCTGCAAAATTAATTTTAAATAATAATACTAAATTTAATTCTGAACAACAAATGCATGCAATTACAACTTTACAATCATTATTAAGTGTACCAAGAACTGTAACTAGATTTGCAGCTGTTAGAATTTTAAATAAAGTTGCAATTAAAGATACTGAAAAAGTTGGAGTTTGTAATTTAGAATTAGAAAGATTAATTAATGATCAAAGTAGATCAATTTCAACTTATGCAATTACAACTTTATTAAAAACTGGTAATTCAGAAAGTGTTGATAGATTAATTAATGCAATTTCAAATTTTATGGATGAAATTTCTGATGAATTTAAAATAATTGTAATTGATGCAATTAGAACTTTATCATTAAAATTTCCATTAAAATATAAATCAATGTTAACATTTTTAGATAATATTTTAAGAGATGAAGGTGGATTTAATTTTAAAAATTCAATTGTTGAAGCAATTTTTGATATAATTAAATTTATACCAGAATCAAAAGAAATTGCATTAGAAATGTTATGTGAATTTATTGAAGATTGTGAATATACTGAATTATCAGTTAGAATTTTACATTTATTAGGTAATGAAGGTCCAAAAGTCAAAAATCCTTCAACTTATGTTAGATATATTTATAATAGAATTGTTTTAGAAAATTCAATTGTTAGATCATCTGCTGTTATTGCATTATCAAAATTTGCATTAATTAATGATAAAGAATTAAATAATAGTATAAAAATTTTACTTAAAAGATCATTACAAGATATTGATGATGAAGTTAGAGATAGAGCTGTTTTATCATTAAAATTATTAGAATCAAATGATTTAAAAGAGGCAAAATCTTATTTATTACCACAATTTAAATATTCATTACCAATTTTAGAACAAGAATTAACAAAATATGTTAAAAATCCTGATAAATCATCATTTAAATTATCATTTAATATTAATTCAATTCCAAAAATTTCAGAAGAAGAATTTATGGCAGTTGAATATAAAGAAAAATTATCTGGTAGTCTAAATAATGATATTATAATTGAAAAGAATGAAAATGATAATAATAATAATAATAATAATATTAATGAATCAAACGATGAAATTAAAGAATTAGATAAAGTATCTGATATTACTAAATATACATTATTACAACAACAATATCAAAGTGAATTATCATTATTACCAGAAATTAATGAATATGGTACATTATTACATTCATCATCAATTATTGAATTAACTGAGAAAGAAACTGAATTTGTTGTTAGTGCAATTAAACATATTTTTGAAAATCATATTGTAATTCAATATAATATTGAAAATACACTTGAAGATATAATTTTAGAGAATGTAAATGTTGTAACATCAATTGATACAGATGAATATAATGAAGAATTTACAATTCCAATTGAAATTTTAAAACCTAATTGTAAAGGTAAAATTTATAGTTCATTTAAAAGACCTGAAGATTCAGATGAAAAATATTTATTAATTAATTTTAATAATACATTAGCATATATTACAAAAGATATTGATGCAGATGAAAGTGAAGAAGGATTCCCTGATGAATATCAAATTGAAGATTTATCATTAACACCTGGTGATTTTGTTGTACCATCATATACAAGTAATTTTACAAATTCATGGGATGAATTAACAAATGAAGAGAGTGCAATTTATAATTTAGGTGATGAAGATAGTATTGATTTACAACAAGTTGTATCTAAATTAATCATTACAATGAGTATGATGCCAATTGAAGGTAGTGAAGTTGTTATAAATAATAAGAATCATACATTAAAATTATTTGGTAAAAGTATTTCTGGTGGTAAAATTGCGGCAATTGTTAAATTTGCTGTAAGTTCAAAAGGTGTTATGATGAAGAATGTTGTTAAAGGTGAAGAAAGTGAACTTGTTGAACTTGTTGCAAACTACTTAGAATAATTTAATTAATTAATATTATTATGACTATATATTTCATTTTATCTTATTTTACTTTATACTATTTTATATTTATTGTATTTAACTTTTAATTTTAAATTATATATTTATATTTATATATATATATATATATATACGTCTATTTATTTAATTTTTTATATACATGATTTATTTATGACATTGTAAATTAGATTTCAAAGCCGAAACCTTTCATACAAGTTTTATAAGCTGTAATTAGTGATTCACATTTTGGAGAATCAACACCATTAATTAAAATACATTCATCTCTTGCTGATTTTTCTGGTTTACAAACACAACATGGCTTTGGTTTGGCTATAATAATTTAAAATTTGAATTTAAATGATTAAATATTTTTTTGATTGTTAGTATTTGTAATCAAATCGGGGTATGGAAATTAACAATATATAGAGGAAAGAAATTAAAAAGTGAAAGGAAACATACATTCTGATGATTGTTTATGTTCTGTCATTTTGATTATATGATTATTTGATTATATGATTATATGATTATATGATTAAATAATTATAGAGAAAAGAAGAGGAAACAAAAGAGGAAAACATTGAAAGAAGAAGAAGAATAGGATAAAGCAAACTGTGTAAACGTTTAAAAATTCGGTGATGGAGCCATTTTCACAGCGTTTGTTATTAAATTTCCTTTTAGTCAGCGCCACAAACAAACAAATTAAGCAGTGGCGGATTACGTAAGCAAGCCAGCCATAATTAATAATTAACTAATTAACTAATTAATTACTTACTAAACAAACAAACATGAATAAGGTTAAACACGTTTATCAATAGTTTGGCAATCTTTTGATTTTGACACAGAATTATACTTTAATTCCACATGGGTAATGATTTGTAAAGAAAATGGAGATAGTGGAAATGGCAAATGTGAATTATTAGGACCATTTGCATTAATTATTCAAGGATTATTAGGATTATTAGCAATTAGTTCACTTGTTTGGAAAAGATATCATGAATATCCACATCGAAGGCCATGGATTATTTGGATTTTCGATGTTTCAAAGCAAATCTTCGGGGCTTTATTTATACATATTTTAAATTTATTCTTAAGTATTATTTTCAGAATTGGAGAGGATAATAATAATAATAATAATAATAATAATAATAACACTATATTTTTCATTAATATTAAAAAGAATAAATTAATATATGATAATCCATGTGATTACTATTTTTTAAATATTCTATTCGATACAACTATTGGTATACCCATTTTATACTTTTTCATTAATGTTATTTCAATAAGTTCGATATTTCTTAAAATCAATGGTATAAAATCAGGTGAATATGGTAATCCACCAAATTTAATGAATTATTTTAAGCAATTATTAATTTATTTATTAAGTTTAAGTTTAATGAAATTAAGTATTTATTTAATTATGAATTATTTCCCAATTTTAATTAAATTATCATTTTGGTTATTATCAAGGCTTGATAAATATCCAGAAATTCAAATTTCATTTGTACTTTTAATATTCCCGTTAATTATGAATACATTCCAATATTATGTAATTGATAATTTAATTCAAAGTAAGAAATATTACGCTACAAATAAACTAGTCCATAATTTAGGTTTACAAAATGATTTGTTTCATGATAACATAGTTGATGAAGAACTGCCTGAAGAGTATTCTGATAATGTGTAGATTTACTTGTTTATTTATTTATAATGTTTATTTAATTAATTACATTAGGCCAAAAAAAAAATAAAACTAAAAATTCTGTTTGAGGCTGTGCAAGGAAATTATTATCAAATTTTTTTATTTTTTATTTTTTTATATTTTTTCTTTTTTTTCTTTTTTTATTCTTGATTTTTTTTCCTGGTTTTTCTTATTTTCTTTCACTTTACCATCGATAAGTATCCAATAGTATACAATGGGGATAGGAATGAAGAGTCAGTCGAAGGGAAAATATTCGAAAAGAGGATATCCGAATAAAGACAATAAATTTAGTAAAAATCAAAGAACAAATTTAAAATCAAATGCAAATTCACACTCAGACTCGGATTCAGAGGAAGGACCTGAAGAGGATGAATTTTTCACAAATAATCAATCAAATAATAATAAAAAAAAGAATAATAAACATGCACCAAAGGAAACAAAGATAAGTCATCGACCTGTTTCAGTTGTACGTGATATACCGGGATTAAAAATTTATAATAATCGAGATAATAATAATAATAATAATCTTAATAATAATTTAGATGTTAGATTTAATACTGCATTAGGTAAATCAATTGATTATGAAACAATTCGTAAACAATATTCATTCTTAGATGATTATAGAGAGAAAGAAATTAATGAAATGAAGAGAATACTTAAAGATAAAAAATTATTAAGTAGATTATCAGATGATGAAATTAATGATATTAAATATAAATTACAAAGTACATTTAGTAAATTAGAGGCATTAAAGAAAAAAGATAGGGAGAAATTAGCTTTAAAAAATTATATTAAAGAAAATAAGGATAAATCTAATAAATTTTTAACTAGAGCTGAAAAAAGGAAAGTTTTACTTATTGATAGATTTGAGAATATGAATAGTAAACAAAAGAATAAATCAATTGAAAGAAAGAGAAAGAGGAAACTTGGTAAAGAAATGCGTCAATTAGAATTTTCTAATAATAATAGAAATTAATATTTATATATATATATATAAAATTTAAACATGTTATTTTATTAATTTAGTAATCAATGCTCTAAAATTTGAAGATTACCTGTAATAACGACATTTTCAAGAATTGAACCATTTGGAATATCAATTCTTTGACCATCTGAACAAACTATAATTACAGTACCTTTTAATTGAATTCCTTTACCAAAGAATACATTACCAGTTACAGTTAAATGATCTAATTCAATAATTTTTGGCATATGTGGAATTCTTTGTTGAAAATTTGAAACTTTCTTAAAATGTGAACCTAATTTAATTAAAGGAGCACCACCAAATCTTGAATTATCCATTACTAAAGTACCATGTTGTAAATTAAATAAATCTGATTTAACAAGTAATAAATCTGAACATGTTTTAACTGGTAAAAATCTTGATCTTGGTACAACAACACCATGAGCATTATTAAAATATCTAATTGCAGCACCAACTGCAGTTTCTAATTGTATAACACTCATATCTGAATTACCAACTGTAATTGATTTTTGATTTGGTATAATTTCCATTTGTAAAGAATTTGATTCAACTAATCTTTTAATTGCTTTTAAATTAATCCATAAATTATTTGTATTAAAATTTTTAAATTTTTTAATTGATTTAAATTCTTCAACATGATCTTTTGGAACTTGTGCAATTTCTAATAATCTAATTTGACCATCATAATCAATTAATGTACCACCTTTAACATCAGCTCTTGTTTTATCAGTTAATTCCATTATATATTCAGAACCTGTTTCAATCATATGATTTAAAATTTTTGAATCAACAGTTGCACCTAAATTATCACCATTTGAAACAAATAAAATTTCTTTACCTTCATTAATTAAAGAATCTAAAACACCTGATGAAACTAAACTTTCAAATAAATCACCATGACCAGGTGGATACCAAGCATCTAATTGATCATTATAATGTTTTGGTACAGGTAATAAATTATCTTTAAAAATTCTTGGATATCTTGATTGATTAAAAGTTTTAATTGAAATTCTATGAGATTGATATTTTTTAACAATTAATTCAGTATCTCTATCAGTATTAAATGAATTCATTAATAATAAAGGTACATCACAATCAAATTTTTTATTTAAAAATTCAATTTGTCTAACTGATAAATCTAAAAATGATTGACCTTCTCTAACTTCAATTACAGATTTTGGACCAACGCAACCCATTGAAGTACCTAAACCACCATTTAATTTTAAAACTGCTAATTTATTTAAATTAATATTTGAATCATCTTCTTTTAAACTTGAATATGATTCAACTTTATCATTTAATGGTGATTTAATTTTATCCCAATTTAAAGTTGTTGTTGAATTTGCTTTATCATTTAAATATCTTCTAAATAATGCAAAGAATGAATCCATTTCATTTTCAAATCTAATTTTATCATTACTACTTAAATCATCAGGAACTGAATCAACTAATGCATTTAATGCATTTCTCATTTGAGATGCTGCAATATTTGATGATGTATTTTCAAATGCGAAAGTTGATTGAGATTTTAAATGTTTTGATGACATTATAAATTTTAAAATTAAAAAAAAAAAAAATGAAATTAGTTTCTTTGATAAATGAAAGAGATAAAAATGAAATTAAATAAAACAGTAAAAACTAAAAGAAAAGAGAGAAAAGAGGGAAGAAATAAGGGAAAAACAATTGATTTATAAATAAATAATTGATGCATTAAATAATCACCAAACCCATCAAAACAAACAACAACTGATCCATTTCTGAACGAATAAACAAAAAAAAAGCGGGACATTCCACGAATTTCTTCTTGCAGGCGAAAACGAAAACAAAAACAAAAACGAAATTAATTATGAATTAAATTAAATTAAACACGGGGACGTATTTTTTATTTTATTTTATTTTATTTTATTTTATTTTCTTCTTTTTAAATTCTGGGGAAAGGAAAAAAAAAAGAAGTGAAACACAATCGACGCGTCGCTCGTGTAGATCAATCAGAGATCAGGCACATTGGTCACGTGACAAGATAGGAGGTCACGTGATAAATATATCACGTGATATATATTTTATATATATATATATATAATAATTAATTATTTTTTTTTTTTTTTCACTTTTTATTTTTACGTGTCTCTATTTCACTTTTACGTGTTTGTCATATTTTCCTACATTCACCACATCCATAACGTTTATCTTATATTATAATCCAACATATTAACCCATACCACCCTCCACCATGGACACTACACAACAGGAGAAATACACTATTTGGAAAAAAAATGCCCCTCTTCTATATAATCAACTTCAAACTTCTTCATTATTATGGCCTTCATTATCTTTGGATTGGTTACCAGATTTAACAATTCCAGAATCGAATACTAATAATAATAATAATAATAATAGTAATAATAATAATAATAATAATAATAATAATAAAAACGACAAAACAAATATATATGATCAGCACAGACTCTTACTTTCAACATTCTCAGATGGTTTAATCCCCGTTGAATCTATCTTATTAACAAATTTAAATGTATTTAATTTAAATTCTAATAAAAATCTACAGGATTTCGATTATTTACCTTCAACTGATGAATTCTCTTATTCTTTACCACTACCTCATTTAAAAAATGTTAAAGATTTAACTAATGTATCATCAAATAATGCAATTGATTTAACAATTGATTTACAAATTAATAATGGTATTAATAATATTGATAATAATAATAATAATAATAATAATAATAATAATAATAATAATAATGCACTTACAGATATAGGGAATGAAGATAATAAAAATAGTAATAATAATAATACCACATCTATAAATGATAATAAGATTAATAATTCATTAGGGCTAATTCAAAGAATACCTCATTTAGGAGATATAAATAGAATTAAACATTGTCCACAAAATATTGATTTAATTGCAACAACTTCAAATAATGGATTAATTAGAATATTTGATAGGACGAAAAAATCAAATAATTTAGAATTTGATAATTTAAATAATTCAAATATTGAAACTTCTGATATTTTATTAAAATTTCATAATTCTGAATCTTGGACAATTGATTGGAATTTACAAAAAAAATTTACATTAGCTTCAGCTTCAAATGATGGTTCAATTGCAATTTGGAATTTAAAAGATCAATTTAAATCTCCACCAAGGCAAAAATTTTCAACTTTAGATTCAAAATTTAGATTCTCAACTTGTACTTTAAATAATCCTTCAATTTCAATCCCAGCTCATGATTTTGGAGTTAATGAAATTAAATGGATACCAGATCATGATTCTTTATTAGTTTCTTCAGGTGAAGATGGAATTTGTAAAGTTTGGGATTTAAGAAGTAATAATAATAATAATAATAATAATCCAATTATTCAATTTACAAAATGTTCAAATCCACTTAATACAATTGATATAAATCCATTTGATACTTTTAAATTTATAACTGGTAATTCAAATGGTGAATTAATTTTCCTTGATATTAGAAATCCAAAAATTCAAATAAATAAAAGTAAAATTCATTCAGATTCAATTACTTCAACTAAATTTTCACCAAATTTGAAAAATAAAATTGCAACTTCATCAATTGATTCAACTGTTAAAATTCTTGATAATAATAATGAAATTTTCCTTCATAATGGTCATTTATTAGCAGTTTCAGATGTTGTTTGGTGTCCAACTAAAAAAGGAATTTTAGCTTCTTGTAGTTATGATAATTCAGTTCATATATGGGAACCAATTTTATGAATTTTATAAATCTTATAAATTTTATTATAAACTTTATTTATTATTTAAAATACCCTCCATAAACATTCCAAATTCTTTGAATTAATAATAATTTATAATCATTACTTAATTTACTATCAATTAATTCTTCAATATCATTAATAAATTCATTAAAAATATAATTTGGTAAAATTTGAATCGTTAATTTTTTCAAGTTTCTTAATTCAATAAATAATAAACCATTTTTATAATAATTATTTTTATTATCTTTCTGTTCTTTATCATTAATTACTAAATAATCAATTATTTTTTCAATATTACCTAAACTTTTACAACTTCTTGCCTTAATTTCAGTTTTATGAATCCTTTTATAAGAATTTTCATTATTACCATTAAACCAATTAATAAATGAATTTTTCAAATTCCATAAAATGAATAAACTTGGTGATGCAGCAACAAATCCGAAAACTAATTCTTGACTTTTCAAAATTTTATCAACACCATTTAATGCAAGTGAACCATCAACTTTTGTCTTTTGAATTTGAATTAAAATATTTCTAATCATATCACCAATTATAATTGATTTAATTGGAGTTTTTAAATCTTTTTCATAATTATTCATAATTAATGTCATATCACCAGATTTAATTGAATTTTTAATTTCATTAATATCTAAATTATTATTATAATTTAAATCATTAATATAATCAATTGTCATTCTCTCTAATGATTCTAAATCTGAATTAAGTGATTGTTGTGACATTAATGCAATTTCAGAATTATTATCATGTCTAATTGTTTTCAAAATATTATTAATTGGATTTAAAATCCAATTATTCCAAAATGATTTAATAGTTTCAATTGAATAATTAATTATTTCTTTAAAATAATTAATTAATTTAATTCTTGAATTTGAATCAGTTATTAATAATTTAATATTTTTAATTGTTAATGGTAAATATGATCCAATTATAAATAAACTTGGTAAAATAATTGGCCAATTTCTAACTAAATATGAAGGTTTTTCATTTTCATTTAAAATTTTATTTAATTTAAATTTTAAGTTAATTAAATTATGATCAAATGAGTTAAATAAATAATCAATTTTAAATTCATTATTATCATTTAAATTGTTTAATTCAATATTATTAATATTCAATAAATTATTATTAATAATTAAATTATTATTAAAGTTTAAATTGTTTGGAGAATTTGTTAATAAATAACCAATTTTTGAAATATTTTCCCTTTGTAAATTAATTAAATTTTTTCTTTTTAATTCAATTTGAAATTTTGAATAAAAATATGGTAATCTAAAAGTTGAATTCCAAAATTTATTAAATAGAGATTTGGATTCACTTTTGCTTTCAATTAAAAAATTTGTTGGTGATTCAATAAAATTATTAATATTTAATTTAATTAATTTATAAAAAAATTTAAAATATCCAAATATTGAACTATAAAAATTACGTGAAAATTTTGGAATCCAATTTGGAATTTCATTTGAATCTAATTTTGGAATTAAATAATTCTCTAAATCTTTAACAATTGAATAAATATTAATTGGTAAAGTTTGAATAAAATATAATAAAACTGTATATTTTTTTGATAATATACAATCATAATAATTAATATTATCAAATGAATTTAATGTTGAATCAATTAATAATTTACTTGATTCAATCATATAGATTATAATCATATAAATTATCATTATTTTAGTTAGTAGTTTGATTTCATTACAATTTGAATTCAACCAATTATTTTCTTTAATTAAATTAATTATATTAATTAATTTACTATTATCTTTAAATGATAATACAAAATCTTTATTAATTGAATTAATTAAATCATTTTTATTTGATGATGATCCTGATGATGATGATGATGATGTAGATGATGAATTTTGTTGAATTTCTAAACTATTTAAATTTAAACCAGGTCTAATTATTTGATAAATTTCAATAAATGAATTTTTAACATTATTAAAATCGTTTAATTCATCATTAGTAATTGAATTACCCTTTTCTAATTGTTCAATTTTAGATAACAAAGAAACAGAGAGTTCATGTAAATTCCTTAAATCGGATGTACTTAAAAAGGTATGCAATGTCAACGCTGACATGGTTGCCTGTATATATAAAAATGTAAATTCTAGTTAATAAAATGCCAAAAACATGTTGTGAAATCTGAAATAGGTTTAAAATCGGGCTGTACAATCTTTTTTTAGAAAAAAAAGGTCCCCCCACCATTTTATTTTAAGCTCCCGCCAGCGTCGATCGACCTGGGCTCTGGAACACGTGCACGTGTTTCCAAATTTAAATTATATTAATATTATTTAAATAAATAATTAAATAATGTAATTAAAGGTTTTAAGAGAGTCACAATACAAGTCAGAAAACACATAGAACAACAAACAATAAATTAATTGTTTGATTGTTTATCTGATCAACACATTGTTGTGGCAGAGTTTGTTGTATTGCAATATTTGGCTCTTCTCTTTTCACACTAACTAGAGATTTATTGATCCGAAATAAACACAACCATAAAAGGTGGCTGAAACACATTCAAATTTGTTGCTCTTTTTTTTTCTTGATTTTAATTTTTGCCTATTACAAGAATATCTGATTTCTTCTCTGGTTTTATCTACTTCTTCTTCCTTATTTTACCCTTTTTTTCCTTCTTATTTCCTTAGCTTTAAGTCTAAAAAGCTTCTTTCACACTGTTTTGGATAAAAGGTTCGAATCGTTATTCTAAAGCTATTCAAGATATTACTGATACAGACAATAATACCACTTCAAATAATAATAATAATAACAGTATATCTGAAAATCCATTCACTTTAGATATCGAATTAACTGATTTAAATCAAGATTTTAATAATAACGATAATAATTTTACACATAATAATAATAAAAAAATGAAATTTTCACATTCACTTCAATTTAATGCTGTTCCTGAATGGTCTTCAAAATATATTAATTATTCATCATTAAAGAAAATTGCTTATAATTTACAAAGACAATACGTTCAAGAATTAAATAATAAAAATATAAATGAAGAAGCACAATTTACAACTGATCCAAATGATCCAAATAATCCAATAATCGTCTTTGAAAAAGCTTTAGATGGTGAAATTGATAGAATTAATAAATTTTTCCAACAAAAGGAAAGTGAAATTTTAATCGAATATACATCATTATTTCATGAATGTTGGGATTTCGAAAATGAATTCCCATATGATGCAAATGATGTAAATATTAGAAAAAATTTAAAAGAAAAATTAATTAATATAATGCCAAATTATCAAGATAATGATTTAGATAATAGTAATGAGAATGAAATTGATAACCAATCTTCTTCAAATTATTTAGAAAATGACGCTCATAATAATATTGATAATATAACAGATAATAATATAAGCCCATTTTTAAGTCCAAAACTTCCATCAACAAATCAAATTGCTTTACCACATGAAAATCACTTAAATCAATCAGTTGAAGATTTAGAATCCTTAAAACTTCAAAAGAAAAAATCTTTCCCAACTTTATTTTATGATGATGATTTTCATGTTACATTCTTAGAAGCTTTAAAAGTTGAAAAAAAACCTTTAATTATTAGGGTTTTCACTCATTTATCAGAATTAAAATCTTATATTGAATTAAATAAAATAGGTTTTGGTAAAGCTTTAAAAAAATTCGATAAATTATTACAAACAAATATTAAATCAAATTATTTATCAAAACTTGATAATATTTACGTTTTCAAAAATTCAACTTTAGATATTCTTAATGAAAAAGTTTCAAATATTGTTAATTTATATTCAATTTTCACTCATAATGATTTTAATGAAGCAAAATTAGAATTAGGTACTAATTTACGTGAAAAAGTGGTCTTTGAAAGAAATACAGTTTGGAGAGATATGATAGGTTTAGAAAGAAAATCTCAAGCTGCTTATGCAAAACCTGAATTAGGTACTTCATTAGATGAAAATAATAAACCTTTAATAATTAATTTAGGTGCTGGTAGAAAATTGACTATACCTGAAATTTTTTATTCAATAAAATCAATTAAAATTTTAATTATTACAATAATTACATTAATTTTATTGAAAAAATCACCATTTGATGATGAACAACAAAAAAATTGTTTTGCAGTTTTAGTTTGTTCTTCTTTATCTTGGGCAACTGAAGCAATTCCTTTATTTGCAACTTCACTTTTATTACCATTTTTAATAGTTATACTGAAAGTTTTAAAAAATCCTGATACAAATGAAGTTTTAAATGCACCTGACGCTTCAAAATTTATTTGTTCCGCAATGTGGTCACCAATTATTTTATTATTATTAGGTGGTTTTACTTTAGCTGCAACTTTATCAAAATATAACCTTGATAAATATGCTTGTACTTATTTATTATCAAAAGTTCAACAACGTCCAGCTCCAATTTTATTTGCAATTTTAATAGTTTCAACATTAGTTGCAGCTTTTGTATCAAATGTTGCAGCTCCCGTTTTAATGTATTCAGTTGTTCAACCAATTTTAAATACTTTAAATGATACTAAAATTAATGGTAAAACAGTTCAAAATGAATTTGCTCAAGCTTTAGTTTTAGGTATCGCATTAGCTTCAAGTGTTGCAGGTATGGCATCTCCAATTGCATCACCTCAAAATGTCGTTGCACTTCAATTTTTAGATCCACAACCAAATTGGATTCAATGGTTCTCAGTTTCAATTCCTGTTTGCCTTTGTTGTATAATTTTAATTTTTATCGTTTTAATGATTTCATTCTCATTTAAAGATGTTACAATTGTACCAATTCATCAACATTCTGATAAATTTAATTCAAAACAATATATTGTAATGATAATTTCATTTATTACAATTGTTTTATGGTGTTTAGCTTCAGTTTTAGAACCTTGGTTAGGTGATATGGGTCAAATTTCATTAATTTCAATGGTTACATTTTATGGTACAGGTATTTTATCACAAGAAGATTTTAATAATTATCCTTGGACAATTGTAATTCTTTCAATGGGTGGTTTAGCATTAGGTAAAGCAGTTACAGTTTCAGGTTTATTATCAACAATTGCAAAATTAATTCAAGAACAATTGGAAAATTCAGAATTATTTACAATTTTAGCAGTATTTGGTTTAATTGTTTTAATTATGGCAACTTTTGTATCACATACAGTTGCCGCATTAATTATTATACCATTAATTGCAGAAATTGGACGTTCTTTACCTGATCCACATCCAAATATTTTAGTTTTTTGTACTGCATTAATTTGTTCATGTGCAATGGGTTTGCCAACTTCAGGTTTTCCAAATGTTACAGCAATTGGATTAACAAATAATCTTGGTGAAAAATATCTTAATGTTGGTACATTTATTAAAATTGGAGTTCCAACAAGTATAGGTTGTTTGATTATAGTTATTACAGTTGGTTACTTATGTTTAAGGTTAATTGGAATGTAATCAATTAATTAATTAATTAAATATATATTTATATATATAAATAGACTAAAGGAAAAAAAATTATAGGGAAATTAACTTGTTCCAAAATATCTATTATCTATAAATCGTGTACTCATCCACCAATCAGATTCTAAATTAATATCAAATTTATCAAAGACTTTTTCATCAAATATTGAATTATTTAAACGTTTGCCAATACATGAAACAACTAATTTAATGTTTGGAAATATACTAAAAATCCTTTTAATACCTGATTCTGTTGCTGTATAAGTAATTAAAATTATCTGATCTTCATTAATATTATGATCTAATAAAACTTTAATTGCCATTATTACAGCTGCACCTGAAATTATTTGTGAATCAAATAACAAAAATTTAATAGATTTTAAATTTTTTGAATTATTTAAATTTGGTGGTAAAATTTCTTTATGTAATTTTGGTTCACCAGTTCTTGAATCTGTTTGAATTAAAATTTTACCAATTTTTGCAGCTGGAATTATTCGACGTAATGATTTAATGAAACAATCACCTGATCTAATAATTGAAATTCCAATTATTTCTTGATTTAAATAAAATGTATCAATCGGATTTAATTTTGTATTAGTTGGAGTTATAATTGATTTATTAATTTTATCACCAGATACATAATCTAATAAATTCAAAGCATCTGAAATTAAAATTGATGTAACTCTATCAAAGAAAAATATAAATTCATCATTCGTTGAATTTTTATTTAAAATTATTGTTTTAATTACTTTTAATTGATTTGTAAAATTTAAAATTTTAATATTATTTAAATTAATTGGTTTAATAATTTTACCTAAACTTTTTAAATGATTTATATGATTAATTGATTTTAAATTTAATTGTTTTTTTAAATGTTGAATTAAAAATTCCATTGCAACTGTATTATCTGAACCTCTTGGTATAACAACATCTGCATTTGATCTAGTTGGTAATACATAAGATATTGCATTTGGTTTAACAAATAAATCCCATTGTTTAATAACTCCTTTAATATCTCTATTACGATGAAGAATATCACGTAATAAACGCCTTGAATAACAAATATCTAAATCTGTATCAACGAAAACTTTACAATCCATTAAATCTAATAAATCAGGATTATATAATGCATAAATACCTTCAATTACTACAACATTTGCACCATAAATTGTTAATTTTTCATCTTCTAATCTTTTATGTTGGGAAAATGAATAAACAGGTATTTCTGTTTTTTTACCTTGTTTGATTGATTTAACACATTGATAAATTAAATCTAAATCAATTGATGTTGGTTTATCTAAATCATATTCATTAAGAAATGCCAATCTACTTTGTTCTGGTGTTAATTCTTTGTAAAAATTATCAAGTGATAATAAAATAGTCCAAGGTTCATTAATTGAATTTATAATTTCTTGAGCAACAGTTGTTTTGCCTGATCCACTTAAACCAGCTATACCAATGATATATGGTGATTCCCAAGGCGGTATGTATTTCTCAGCTTCCATCATAAGTCAATACTTATCTTCCTTAGTTAAATAAGATCGTAAAACAAATATAAAATGTGACTGAAGTAGTAAAAGAAACAGGTAGCTATTCATCAAGTTGATCATCAAATTGCAATTTGTCATTATAGCTTATCCGACGGTTTTAATTATCATGTAAGGATTTAACTTAATCTATTTTAGCCCGTGTTACGTAAGCAGAGTCACGTGTAGAATGATTAAACGTTTTACCGTTTATGCTATGCTTTTCCAATTGTTATCGAGTTCAACAAAGTCTTCTCTTATAACTTGCATTGTCAGTTTAATTGTAAAGTAGTAAGAACTCTATGTTGCAGATATCACTCATTTTCAGTTGGATATGGTTTATTAGGCCAACAAAATGTCGCTGACATAAATTATTGTATAGGAAACAATTATATCTCTTACAAAATAATATTTATTTGGTTAATAACAGTTTACTAAACATTATATGAAAAAGTTAAAATCTCTTTATTTATGACTAAGAAAATTCATTCTTATTAGTAAATATAATTGCTAGTACTACTATATTGAGTATTTTTAATTAATTATAAAATATGAACACTTTTCAAAATAATATATATTATTTATTTATTTTTTTTGATCTTTTACTACTATTAAAATAAAAAGGAAATGATTAGATTGAAAAAAAGTATGAAATGAAAGGAAAAAATAATAATAAAAATATTTTAAAAGAAACAATAACTTAATAAATCACCATGTTTGAAAGTCATCAAAAAGGTCAACACTTTTGTCCCATTTATCAACATCACTGGTGAAAATATTTCTGACATGATCGGTCATACGTGGAGGACCGCAACTTAAAATTGCAACAGAATCTGAATTAGCTTCATCAATAGCAGTATTTATAATTGTTTCTAAATCTGGCTTACTATAAATAATTGTAATTTGTTTCACTGAGTAGATACGTTCTTCGGTATTTGATACCTTTTCTGAATCTTCAGAACTTTTGTTATCTGATTCAGATTCAGAACACAATTGTTCAATAGTACAAACTCTGTTACTGGAATTTTCTTGAGTAATATATATATCAATTGGAATTTTAACATGTTCAATTAAACTATTATATGCAGTAACAAGTGAAAGTGTTTGAGAAATCCAAATAAGTCTACCATTGCGAACCATTGAAGCACATTCCACAATACCAGGTGCACCAGAACCACCTGCAAGAAGTATTGTATCATTATATCTATCCATTTTCATCCAGTTGGAACCACCATAAGGACCTTCAATACAAACTTTCCAGGTAATGCAGTTATTCGTTTTTGTAAGTTTATTCCAAATTCTTCTAGTAACTCCTCTTTTAACTCTAATATAAGCAACTAGCTTATCATTTTGAACGGTTAATGTAAAAGGATTACATTGCCAAAAGATGATATTTGCAAAATAAATATATCCATGAGTACCTGGAGTATGAATCCACCAACATGGTTTTGAAACTTCAACTTTCATTAATAAATCATCTGCAACTGTAATAGTTGCTGTTTTGTATCCGAAAAATGCCATACGAATCCAACGAACAAATCTATCAAAGAACCAAATACAAATTGCAGCTACCAACCACTCCATCCAACCAAATTGGTTATGATACCAGCATAAAACAAAGAAACAAATAGCAAAAATTGTATGAAGAGTTACAAAAATTTCGTATGAATAAGAACGGAAAACATGAAAAGAATGAAGTAACATTAAACCACAAAATACCATTGCTGCAATACCACATGGAAACCAAACAGTTTCTTTACACGATGAAACATAATAACCTATATAGTCAATTGAATAGCCAACTGAATGAACTAATGCATTAACAAACATCCATCCAGCTAATATTTTATGATAATGTAAAAATGTTGCATATGACCAGCCAGTAATATAAATTAGAAAATTATTTCTACCAGCAAATAGAACAATTAATGGAAATTTTCCAAATGCTCTAACTGCTGCACGCTTTGCAACATATCTTGTCCATTGTGGATGTGTTTGATTCCTATAATGAGAACAAAAAAAACCAAGTTCCAAACCAAAAATTAAGGTATCAACAATAAATTGAATTCTATTTGGAAATAAAATTGTAAAGAATTTAAAACCATACGGTTGAGTATATTTTCCATTTTTGAACAGGGTTGGGAAAATAATATATTTCTGAAACTTCTTTGAAATATTCAATTTATTTATATACCTTGTGAAACAGAGAATTCTCAAAAAACTATAGATTCCTGAGATAGTAAACAATAACGCAAAAAAGCCAACTAAACCAACACTGAACCAAGTACCAGAATCATAATTATATTGATTGCCCAAATAATACTCATAATCATATTGCATTAAAGTCAAATTGGGTGTTGTTGGAACTGTTAACGGTAAACTCATATTAAGTTCTGACAATGGAACTTCGTATTTAGTAGCATTTATGTATTGATTGTAATAATATTCCCAGGTATTGTTTGGAAAATTACTATTTTCACAATCAATAACAAGATGTTTGAAATTTTGAAATAATTCCTTTTCACTACCACTTAATCCGTAAGTACAAAGGAAAAGAGATCCAGTAGCCGGTGGATAGCCACAAATTGCATCCCATGCTTTTGCACTATATGTTTTTCCAAGAGGCTTAAAATCCCAAGTCATGTTATTTCTAAGAACAGAAGCACACTCATTAATTTCTGCATTACCATTATGCTGTTCAAAATCAGTCCAATAAACATATTCGGCTGCCAAAGCAACCTTCAAGAAAATAGTAACAAATAAAGTATGGGATTTCATAATTTTGTCTAACATGCTTATTAAAAGAATCAGAATATAAGGAAAAGGAATTTAACAAGAAACTAAAATTGATGGTAGCAATATAGGTAGATAAAAAACACAAATTTGGACTAAATAATAGAGCAAAAAATTGGGGGATATTTTTATTTATGTATTCTTCATAATTAGGTTTACTAATTTACTTTTATAAAATAAATGTTTTTGCTTTATTATTTTCAAAAAATACCTAAAACTTTGTTTAAATTTCTTATGGTATTACCGATTTTATGCAATTAATTTGATAATGATAATTGAACACAACTGATAATTAGTTGAAAAATTATAGGTTGAAATGCTTTCAATTATCAAGTCGGAATCGATAAAACTGTGTATCTAGTGTAACGGAAAATCTTTTGGTAAATAAAATATCTCAAATTAATGGATATTGATTGGCGAATTTAATAACATTTTTATAACTTTGACAAATAAATTCAGGAGGTATCGGGAGGCTAGTTAATAAGTTTGTGAAAAAAATCAAGACAAAACGGCTATGCCAACAGTGGCAGTGTCAAATATTATGTTAAAAGAAAACAATAATGTGTTTGTATATTAATGCAGTTTGAGTTATAGTGTTACTTGGAATTAATTAGTATAGAAAAGGTTAAAGGTAGTTATGTTAATTACAGCTTTTAACTGACAGAAAATATCTTGTCTTTTTGCTTTTATTTTCAGTTTAATGAAAATTTTGTATAGAGTGCCCATTCTTTAGAATGATTATTTTTTATATTTGTAGATAAAAAAAAGGTTCAATTAAAAGTTTTAAGCACCTTAAATAATGTTTTTGTTAGTTGTGCCTTAAATCACTATAATAATAATCACTTTATTGTCTTGAAACTAGGTAAATGCATCGTTTATATTTAATTAACAAGTAGGTCCGGTAATTACTCCTAATTGAGAATCATATCCGATACCCCTTTTCTGTGCATATCTGAAAAAGCCTCAACAATAAATACATATTGTTTAGCTTTACATTATATTTTATCTCTTATTACATAGTTCGTTCATTCGGAAACCGAGATTTGAAATTTCACCTTTGCTTTGTGACAATTAGGTAAAATAATCAGAATATCTATGAAAACCAGTCCTTGTCTGTTGAATAGAACCAATTCACCAGTAAGTAAATATTGAAAAAAATAAACAATCAATTTGTGTTTTCCCCACAAACAGTAATTAAATTAATTGCTCAGGTGATATCGGTGTTACATTTAACAAAATGTTGTAAAACTGCAAACAATGCCGGTAACTTTGAGAATATCCTTATATTTAGCAATTTGTATATATTGAGTGCGATTTCGTATTGTTTATATAAATGAAATTATCAACACATCATCATAACATATACTTAGTTCATCCTCTTTGTTAATATAACTCGGCTATACTAATTGATATAACTAATATATTTTATTAATAAGATCAGGTAATAATACCCTCAACGGCTGTAAATTCATGGGTTTTATATCAAACAAATTTTATGTTATTTTGGTAAATGTTCCTCTTAAACGGTTATTCAATTTTAACTTGTTTATGATTATTGTGTATGATATTTTTAAAATTTTTCAATTTCTATAGGTTAGTTTAATTTTATTGGAAAATACATGTTTTATTAATGGTACATGAAAATGTTATGTTAATACCCCTAAATATCAATTTAATAGCCTTGCCACAATTAAATGCTTTTCATTTATGTTATTAATTTTTCAAAATAATTTTTCAGTATAAAATAATCTTTATTTCTCCACCTTTTCAATACATATATTTTAATATAGCATTATCTTTTTTATTTAAATATTTAATTATTTTTTTATCAAAAAGAAAAGAAATCAACAGAAGGTAATAAATCTCAAATATGTTTTCGTTATCAACACTTTCATTAATTGCTCTCTCATTTGTGTCAAACTCTAATGCAATTAGTTTCCATCCCCCATATGAACAACTATCCACTGATTTAGATCAACCAAATAGATTTCTTTGTAACGCTGGTCCATTTAATGAAGCTATTGGTTTTGGTATTCCAACTGATGTTCCTGATACATGTACTGTTGAACAAGCCCATTTATTTATGAGGGAAGGTGCAAGATTCCCAGGTAAAGGTAATGTTAAAGAATATAATGAAATTTTAGAGGAATTAAAGAATACTTCAATTGCGATTCCAACAGGTCCTTTAGGTTTTGCAACCACTTATAATTCAATTGGATTTAATGCAACTGAATATGGTACTGATATGTCATTCATTGGTTATTACTCTGGTGCAAATGAAGTAGCAAAATTAGCTGCTCAATTAAGATCAAGATACAATCATTTAGTTGATGAAAAGGCAACAACTCCATTGTTTGCAGCAGCTGCTCAAAAAGTTTATGATACTGCAAAAGTTTTCGGTAATGCATTTTTCTTTGGTCAAACTGATCAATTTAAAGTTTACGTCTTTGATGAAGATGTTGAACAATCTGCAAACTCTTTAACATCTGCTTATTCATGTCCTGCTTATGATGATGATACTTATGATGATTATTTAGATAATGCTACTTTTGCAGTTGATTATGATCTTGTTGAAGCTGCAAGATTAAATAGATTATCACCAGGATTTAACTTTACTGATGATGCAGTTTGGGCTATGTATTCATATTGTGCATTTGAATTGAATGCAAGAGGTGAATCTAAATTTTGTGATGCTTTATCAAGAGAATTTTTAATTACTGCAGCTTATGATACTGATTTAGGTTATTTCTATGGTTATGGTCCAGGTTATAATATGTCAAAAGTTGTTGGTGGTCTTTATGTTAATGCAACAGCTGAATATATTAAACAGGGAAAAGGAGCACCAAATCCATTAACTTTCCAATTCACTCATGAAACTATTTTACTAAACTATATTTCTGCGTTAGGTATTTTCGATGATGAAACATCTCTTCCAATTGATACTATTCAATTTGATAGAAGTTTCCATACCTCACAATTGATTCCAATGGGTGGAAGAGTTATTACTGAAAGATTAGCTTGTACTAATTCAACTTCTGGTGAAGACGATATTTATGTTAGAGTCTTGGTTAATAATAAGGTTACTCCAATTCCAGATTGTTATTCCGGTCCAGGTTTTTCATGTCCTTTGGATGAATACCTTTTAATAGTTGAAAATAATATTCCTGATTTTACATCAAACTGTAACATTACTGATGATTCTGCTCCAAAATATTTAAGTTATCTATGGGATTGGGAAACTGCAAATTATTCAACAACTTATGTTTTTGATTAGTTATTTCGGATAAAAGAGGATTTCTTTACATCTTAACTATTTACTTATTTATTTTTTTATTTACTGTTTTATTGTTAACTTTCATACGTTCATAGTATCAATCTTATTTTATTTTTACATATATATTTAATGAAAACTGTTAAACTTAACACTTGTGGTTTTAACTCCGAAATAATCGCGGACTTCAATACATGAATTTCCAAAGACATTTCTTTGGTAGTTTATATAGTAACTAGAAATTAAAATCCATGGCATTTAATGGCCACTAATTGATATTTATTGTAAAACTATTGAAACTCAAGATACATTGAAAACTAGAACGAAGTCATTTAAGATTAGTTCTTTCAGTGTTAAATATCTATATTTATATTGTGTCAGATTTCTTAACAATTTGATAATTTCGACGCGACTTTCTATTTTTTTCTTCAAGGTTTACATTTTCACAAAATCCAACATGAAAAAAAGATCACTACAATTTAATAGATATTTTTACAAATTTAATTATATTTATAACCATTAATATATATATTCGAAGGAGATAAGATATGTCTAATAACACAGGTGAATTTGGGAAGAGAATTAGGGAAGATAATCTTTGGGATGATGACTTAATACAGGATGAACCGAAGAAAAAAGTTGATAATATACCCACAAATAAGAAATTCAAGAACGATCAAAATGAATCAAATAAAAACAATACATATCATGTGGACGAAGAAGAGGAAATGCTATTTGGAAATAAAATTAGTTTGAATGAACCAATAAATTTGAAAGTTGAGAAAATAAATACCGAATCATTTGTCTCAACAAAACCGACCAAAATGATTGAAATATCACAAAAGGAAATTGATATAATTAAACTTGAAATTTCACACTATGAAAAAGATATTGAGAAACATGGATTTGAATCTTTATCATCATTTGAAAAAAATGAATATGAAAATAAGAAGAAATTAATAAATCAATTGCAAAAATCTGATTTAAATGATAGTTATTTATTACCTGATGATTATGTAACTAAAGAAGGAAGAATAGATATAAATAAAAAAGAAGAAATATTAATGATGAAAAATAAATATGAGAGAAAAGAACGTGAACAAGAATGGATTGAAAATCAGATTAGTAGAGCACAACAAGTTAATCAATTAACTAAATTGAAAAAAGATGAAAATTTAAAAAATGAAACTAAAGAATACGAATATGTTTTTGATAAATCACAAATGATTAATTATATACCTGATGAAGAAACTAAAGAATTAGAGGATAAAATTGAATTAGAGGAATTAATAGAACAAGAAGAGGAAAGAGTTCGTAGTATTGAAGAAACAAAAAAATCATTACCAGTTTATCAATATAGAGATGAACTTTTAGATGCTGTTAAGAAATATCCTGTTTTAATTGTTGTGGGTGAAACAGGTTCTGGTAAAACTACGCAATTACCACAGTATTTATATGAAGCTGGATATTCAAAAGATAATAAAATGATTGGTTGTACACAACCACGTAGAGTCGCAGCAGTATCAGTTGCATCACGTGTCTCTGATGAAATAGGTACAAAATTAGGTGATAAAGTTGGTTACAGTATAAGATTTGATGAAAAATCAAGTGAAAATACAGTTATTAAATATATGACTGATGGTATGTTAGTTAGGGAATTTTTAACAGATAATACATTAGATAAATATTCAGTAATGATAATAGATGAAGCGCATGAAAGGACTTTAAGTACTGATATATTGTTAGGATTATTAAAAGATTTATTAAAGAAAAGGCCTAATTTTAAATTAATTATATCATCAGCTACTATAAATGCAAAAAAATTTAGTGATTATTTTAATTCAGCTCCAATATTTAATGTTCCAGGTAGACGTTATCCAGTTGAAATTTTTTATACTGAAAATCCTGAAGCTAATTATTTATATGCTGCAATAACGACTGTTTTTCAAATTCATATGTCACAAAAGAATTCAGGTGATATATTAGTATTTTTAACTGGACAAGAAGAGATTGAAAAAATGGCTGAAAGTTTACGAGAAACTTGTAAAAAATTAGAAGGACAAATTAAAGAAATGATAATTTGTCCTATATATTCAAATTTACCACCAGAGCAACAAAAGAAAATATTTGAACCAACACCTAAAAATACGAGAAAAGTTGTAATTTCTACAAATATTGCAGAAACTTCATTAACAATTGATGGAATTGTTTATGTTATTGATTGTGGATTTGTTAAAGAAAATATTTTTAATGTTAATAATGGTATGGAAAGTTTAGAAATTATACCATGTTCAAAAGCATCAGCAGATCAAAGAGCTGGTAGAGCTGGTAGAGTTGGACCTGGTAAATGTTTTAGATTATATACAAAATGGTCATATTTAAATGAATTACCAAGAAATCCAATACCTGAAATTTTAAGAGTTGATTTAACAACTGTTGTATTATTAATGATGACATTAGGTATTACAGATTTAATTCATTTTGATTTTATGGATAAACCATCAACGAAAGCATTAATTAAAGCATTAGAATTATTATATGCACTAGGTGCATTAAATGAGAATGGTGAATTAACAAATATTGGAATTAAAATGGCAATGTTCCCAACAAAGCCAATGTTATCTAAAAGTTTATTAGAAAGTTCTAAATTAAAATGTTGTAATGAAATGATTTCAATTGCTGCAATGTTAGAAGATACTAATTCATTATTTATATTTAATAAAGAGAAAAAAGAAATGGTTAAAAATATTCATTCTAAATTTCAAAGTAAAATTGGTGGTGATCATTTAACATTACTTGAAATTTGGAATCAATTTAAAGATAGTGGATATTCACCACAATGGTGTCATGATCATTTTTTACAATATAAAACATTATTAAAAGCTAAAAATATTAAAAAGCAATTAGAAAGAATTTGTAAAAAACTTGAATTAATTAAAGATGAAGAGAATAATAAATTAAATTATAATAATCAAATTTTACTTAATGTAATGAAATCTATAACTGCTGGTTATTTCACTCAAAGTGCTAGATTATCACAACAAGGAAATGGTTATTTAACATTATCAAAGAAACAATCAGTTGTAATTCATCCATCTTCAACACTTTATGGAGCAGTTCCGCCCGCTAAATTTGTTTTGTATAATGAACTGGTGATGACGTCAAAAGAATTCATGCGACACGTGATGCCCGTACAAAGCAAATGGCTCGCAGAGTACGGAAGAAATTATTTTAATCAAAAGGAACTTAATTAGTTAATTAATTAATTTATTTATTTATTTATGTTTAGTTGTCTGACACATGTTTATTTATTTCCTTTAATTATTTGTAATTAATTGATTATTTTTGTATCAAATTTTTATGAAGATTTAAGATATATTTCATATTAATTCATTAAATCATTAAATCATTAAATAATAATGACATTCGAAGATCCTTTATGTAATGCAACAGCAAGTGTTGTATTTCGTTCACCTAATGCTGCATTATATGAAAAGACAAAAGAATTCTTTAAAAATGTATTAAATTTTACAATTGAAGATAAAACACCAGATTCATGTTTTTTAATTACAAATAAAAATTCAAAATGTAATATTTCAACAATTATTTTAATAATTGATGAAGAAAATGCTGCAACAGTTACAGAAATTGAAAATAATATAATTAATTTATTAAGTCATAAAAAGAGAAGAGATTGGAGAACATTACAAAGTGCAATTTCATTAGAAACTGATAATTTACCTGAATTAATTGAAAATTTAAAAAAATTTAATTGTGAATTTCAAGTTAGACCTGATGAATTAAATCCATTTGAATTATATACAATTGATCCATTAGGTTCAATTATTGGATTTACTGCATTAAAAAATCCATTTGCTATTAATAAAAAATCAAGAACTTTCCAATCATCAGATTTTATTCATGAAGATGAAGCAATGTCATCAAGTATGAATTCAATTACAAATCCAACTTTAATTAAAAGACAAAGAAATATTGCAGTTATGACATCAGGTGGTGATGCACCTGGTATGAATGCAAATGTTAGAGCAATTGTACGTGCTGCAATTAATAGAAATTGTCGTGCATTTGCAATTCATGAAGGTTATTCAGGTTTAGTCAATGGTGGACCTGAATATATTAAAGAAATGAAATGGTCTGATGTTAGAGGTTGGCTTACAATTGGTGGTACTAATATTGGTACTGCTAGATGTAAAGAATTTAGAGAAAGATGGGGTAGATTAAAAGCTTGTAAAAATATGATTAATGCAGGTATTGATGCTTTAATTGTATGTGGTGGTGATGGTTCATTAACAGGTGCTGATTTATTTAGAGCTGAATGGCCTGATTTAATTAAAGAATTATTAGATAAAAATGAAATTACAGAAAATGAATATAATACTTATAAACATTTAAATATTTGTGGTACTGTTGGTTCAATTGATAATGATATGTCAAGTACTGATGCAACAATTGGTGCATTCTCTTCATTAGATAGAATTTGTCAAGCAATTGATTATATTGATGCAACTGCAAATTCTCATCAAAGAGCTTTCGTTATTGAAGTTATGGGTAGACATTGTGGTTGGTTAGCTTTAATGGCTGCAATTGCAACAAGTGCAGATTATGTTTTCATTCCTGAAAAACCATCATCACGTGCAGAATGGTCTGATCATATGTGTGAAGCAGTTTCACAACATAGATCAAGAGGTAAAAGAAAGACAATTGTTGTTGTTGCAGAAGGTGCTATTGGATCTGATTTAACACCAATTACTTGTGAAGATGTTAAAAATGTTTTAGTTGATAAATTAGGTTTAGATACAAGAATTACAACATTAGGTCATGTTCAAAGAGGTGGACCAGCAGTTGTTTATGATAGATTTTTAGCAACTTTACAAGGTGTTGCAGCAGTTGATGCAGTTTTAGAATGTACACCAGAAACTCCATCACCAATGATTGGAATTGCAGAAAATAAAATTGTTAAAAGAAAATTAGTTGATGCAGTTAAATTAACTAAATCTGTTGCTGAAGCAATTTCAAATAAAGATTTTGAAAAAGCAATTTCATTAAGAGATTCTGAATTTCATGAACATTTAAGATATTTAATTTCAATTAATAATGCAGATTTTAAAGAACCTACATTACCAATTGAAAAAAGGAAAACATTTGCAATTATTAATGTTGGTGCACCAGCTGGTGGTATGAATTCTGCAACTTATGCATTTGCAAATTTTTGTATGTCAAGGGGTCATATACCATATGCAATTTATAATGGATTTAGTGGTTTAGCAAGACATGAATCAATTCGTACTATTGATTGGTTAAATATTGAAAATTGGAATTCACTTGGTGGTTCTGAAATTGGTACTAATCGTACAACACCAGAAGAGGCAGATATTGGATTAGTTGCTTATTATTTTGAAAAATATAAATTAGATGGTTTAGTTATAGTAGGTGGATTTGAAGCATTAGAATCTATCTCTCAATTAGAGAAAGCTAGAAGTATTTATCCATCATTTAGAATTCCAATGGTTTTAATTCCAGCAACAATTTCAAATAATGTTCCAGGAACTGAATATTCATTAGGATCAGATACATGTTTAAATAAATTGGTTGAATATTGTGATGTAATTGGACAATCTGCATCAGCAACTAGAAATCGTTGTTTTGTTGTTGAATGTCAAGGTGGTAATTGTGGTTATATTGCAACATATGCACAATTATGTGCAGGTGCTGAATGTTCTTATGTACCTGAAGAAGGTATTAGTTTAGAACAACTGGATGCTGATATTGATACATTAAAAGCAGCATTTGCATTAGATAAAGGTAGAAATCATACAGGTCGTATATTAATTAAATCTGAAAAAGCAAGTAAAGCATTACCAACAGAAGCAATTGGAGAAATAATTGATGTTGAATCTGAAGGTAGATTTGATTCAAGAACTGCTATTCCTGGTCATGTTCAACAGGGTGGTATTCCATCACCAATTGATAGAACTCGTGCAACTAGATTTGCAGTTAAAGCTGTTGAATTTTTAGAAGAAAAATTTGATATTGTACGTAATGCAGAAAATGAAATTGGAGAATTTGAAGATTCAGATGATGTTACATTAACAGCTGCTGTTTTAGGTATCGAAAGAAGTCATGTTAAATTTCGTCCTGTTAGAACAATTTGGAATAAAGAAACTACTCATAATACAAGAATGCGTAAAGAAATATTTTGGGATGATATTAGAGAAATTGCGGATATGTTGGTTGGTAGAGTTAAAGTATAATATTTAAAAGATAATATTTAAAAGAATAAATTATTACTGCTTATCTCATTTCATTTTTATTAATTTGATGTTTTCTATTTTTTTTATTTTTAACTTTTTCATACTTTTCGATTATAATATAAATTCTATATAAAATTATTAAATGGTCCCGTTATTACCCAATTTATTTATTATTCGATTAAACTATTCCAATCTCTCTCTAATACTCTCGGAAGAGTTTGTGAAAACATTAAATCTAAAGATTGTGAACTACTCTCATTTAACAAAGGAAATGTTAAGATTTCATCATGTTGATTTACTTTAACTATTAATTTTTTACTTTTCAGTAGATTCAAAATTATATCAATTAAAGTCAATGAATCGAATTCATTTGAATTGAAATTGAATAATTTGTTAAGTGTGGAAATTTTAACAGTATAAAATTTATGTGATGCAAACACTATATTAAGTTCAACTAGATTAATAGATATTTGGACAATATTTATATCATTATCACATATATTTGATTTAATATAATTATAAATATTATCATTAATTGAAAATATAAAAAACTTCTCAGCTGCTAATTGTTTTAAAATCTCTGTTGTTGAATTATTACTTAATGTTAGAAAAGAATCTAAATTACTCAATTTGCCTTTGTTTGAAAAATAAAACTTAACTGTTTCTAAAATCGATTGTTTAAAAAATCCGTAAGGTTCTAAAAGAAAAGCTTTCACAAATTGTGGAATAATTGATAGTACTTCAGTTTTTGACGAATACCATTGACAAATTAATTGGTTTTCTGATGTTGTTATATTAAAAATGGCTTCATTTAATAATTCAAATGATACAAGTAAATATGAAGACCACGATAACTGTGATTCATAATACTGTAATTGAAAATTTAGAATGGAATATTTAATCAGTTGTAAAAAATTGATATAAGGTGTTAAACTATTTGTGTTTTTTAATTCATCTTTTACTTTAATTTGAATTGTATTGATAGCTTGATCATTTGATAAATTTAATATATTTTTACCTAATTTATGTTGAACTAATTGAATTATGCTTTGAAATTCGAAATCTTCAAATTCTTTGATTGAGGAGTTATTTATTTGAACAATAAAATCATCAATATTGGTATTTTCCGATGATAATAAAGATATAAATTTTTGCAAAATATTAAGAAACTCATTGAAATTTTCATCGTTTAAATTTTGTTTACAAATATTTAAGAATTCATTTGCCTTTTCAAAATTAAAATTATTTGCTGAATCTTCAGAATTAAAAACAAGTAAAACAGTAGCTATAAGTATTAAATCATTTGACCAAGTTGTGATACTTTTATAAAATCGGGAAATATCTAGATTTGAAAGTTTAAATTCTTTCGCCAAGTAATTGTACCGTTTACTCCAACCCATTGCTTATAATACTGTCTATTCTTAATCTTTGATAGCATTCATATAACTGTATTAAAACGACATTATCTCAATAATAACATATATTCTCTATCAGGCTGAGAAATTTGTATAACGTAATTTTTTATCTTACAATTTCATGTTGTGTGAGTATGACACACAAATTGAAATACTCGATTATCAAATAACCTATTATCTCTTCCTTGGTTTTCGGGCTATATTTGAAGCTAGAAGTTAGCTTTAAGTTAGCAACATTGGACTAAAGCTTAAAGTGAATATATTTAAATTCTAAGCTAATGTGTTTTATATTAAAAGTTTAATAAATTATCAACTTTTTTTTACTTCGTTTAATTATTTTTTAAATTTTAGTCTTTTATTTAGCTTTAAGGAAACATTATTTTCGCTTTTTCGTATCCGTTATGTTTCTTTTGTTTCATTTACCCATTTGATGGCTACAAGAGTAATAAGGTTATTGCAGTAATGTTTTTATGTTTATATCTATATAGGAAATTATACATTTATTGTAATTTACAAACCTGAAAATCTAAAAATAAATTCATACCGATATGTAAGTAATGCAAATATCAAAACTTCAGATTACTTTTTTATATTTTCTTCAGTTTTTTACATAACTGTAGTCAATTGATCTTCTATCCTAGTTGAAGCTGACACTGAGTTTTGAAGTAAATGATAACTTATAATGGATATTTTACAGCAACCAATATGAAAAGCACTACAACACAGCTGTATCAATATACCGAAGTGTATTGAATAATCTTTAACTAAATTAACCTTTTGAAATTAGTTAGTTAGGGTTTTTTAGTTTATTTTGACCTCTGTTGATACCAATAGTTTTTATCAAGTAATCTTCTCAAATAAGAAAACTAATAAACAATATATCTACCCTGTAAAAAAACAACTTGTAATAATCCAAATACATAATTAAATTATTGCTATTTTATTGAAGGTCCTTTTTTCAGAACCAGAGACTTTTGACTTAAATTATCTTGGTTAGGAAATACCTCATTGTTGGAATCAGATTCCTTTTTGTCTAATTTTCTTAAATCTCTTTTAGATTTACTTGTTTCTTTATCCAATATTCTTCTCCATCTAAATTGACACCCATTTATTGTACGTGATGGAAAATACATTGAAATATCCCTCCAGCTAAGTTTTTTAACTTCTTTCAGGTGTCTTAACAATTTATCATCTTTTAAACTCCAAGCTGGAGAGACAGATGTAATTATCTTAAGTTGTTTTCCTTTTTTTTTATTTTTCAGGAATTTATTTTGATTATTATACTTCATATACTCATCTTCAAATGATATTTTTAGTTCACTTTCATTATTTTCTTCACGCCTTTTAATTTTTGGTATTAGAGGGGGAGAGTATGTCGTACAACCGGGAACTGAAACTATATTTGGCACATTATAAAAGTTTGATAAATTATTATTAAAAATAAATGTATTATTATTATTCTTATTATTATTATTATCTACTAAATTCATATTAGGTGATCTATAATAGATTATTTGATTAATATCCAAGGATTTACTTTTGTAAAATTCTGGATAGACAGCCGGAAATCTTTGCTCTCTATAAATGATTGGTTCTGAAATTTGTTGAAAATGAACGTCGTTTCTTGTTGAATATGGAAATACAGGTTCATGTAAATAATATCCTTGAGGTTTATCAAAATTATTATTTGAAAACTGCATATCATTATAGTGTTTCAGTACTTCATTTCTATTATCAAGGGGTGAAGCAAATGAATTTGGACTTGAAAAAGAAGAAGATGAACAACTCATAGTTTTAGTGTTAATCATATGATTTCCATTGGTAACAATTGATGGTGTTAAGGTATTAATTTTTGAAGGCAAACCACTAGTTGCATTGGCATCAGGATAAAATGAGTTCAGATTTTGTTGACTATTATTATATAATGTTTGACTATAGTAGTTCCGTGTTCTAGTGTGACAAATATTATTTGCAGGTAAAAATACATCTTGACAAGCCGATGGAATTAACTGATATGGATGAAGATGATATGAAGGCTCAATTGTTAACTGATTCATGATCTTGGACTTTATTTGTGAAGTAATTTTGTTTACAAAAGAATTTGAAAACCATATCAAGAGAAAATGTCATACATTAATCGTTTTTATGAGGAATATAGATTATCATCTTTGCCTACTTTTCACTTTAAGTATCTTTCTTATTTCTATAACAAAATAAAATGTTTATTAATTTACCAAATATATAACTAAGGAAGGTATATACTAAAGAAATTATGATCGCATTTTGTGTATAGAAAATTACATGATTTTGACAATTTTTATATATCCCTTTGATAAAAAATCAGAAGTTTAAACCTTATTAACAAATTTTATAAACTTCTAGAATGAAAAATATCATCATATATAAGGTTTTTATTATTTATTTTAAGCAAACAGAAATTGAACTATTAAATTTATTACCCAATACTGCATAAAAAATCCCAAAAAGAAAAAGGAAAATAAATTGTTATTTTTTTTTCATGAAGGCTTGATTAATTTACGAGTTTAAATAAAAGCTTAAAACTTTAGTTAAAACCTGAAGTAAACCTTTTAATGTAACATTTTCAAAATTTTATACCATTACATAATGAAAAATAAATAATTCTTGCATACAAATAATACATTTTGTTTTTCGGGAAAAATACATTGAGGTCTTAATAAATGTAAAAAGACTAAACTAGAAATAACAAAACAAATTTTGGGGGCTAATGTTTTCCTTTTTAAACTTGAAGTTAATTTATTTATAATTTACTAAATTCGAATGCTAAAAATAATAAAATATATAAATATTATTGGATAATAATCGACAAATGAAGTAATTATTAATGAAATTTTTTATAGGGTGAAAATCGTCACTCCTCGGACACAGATCTTGCTATTTTAACCAAAATCGTTTAAAAAATCAAAATTATTCTGTCAATTGTTGGTTGAAAAAGATAAATATATTTCATAAAAAATTTCATTATATTTAATTAAGCCCAACAAATGATTCCAAAAATTTCATTCTTTCTAATCTTTATAAATTTATCATTATTTACGCATTAAATACCTTTAGTTCTTATTAAAAATATATAAAAATGAATTTAACACCAGTCTCTATCCTGTAATGATAATAACGGTAAATTATAAATAAAAATCTTTCTTATTTATTTTTTAAATTATTATAATAATTCATTATAATTTTTTACTTCCATATATTATTAATATTAATTAATTTCTTTAATTGAAACGGCCATATATTACACGTAATATCGGATAATAACCGTAGAAATGAAAAGTAATTAAAATGTTTGGTTGTTGTTTATATCGTTTATGGTTAGATTTTTTTGCTTTAAAATATGATACTAATTAGGTTTTAACATAATTATAATTAAAAAAATGTCGTCATATAGTCTCGGTAAAAATTGTAAAAAAAAATGTTACATATGTATTATTAATACTATTGTTAATAATATTATTAGTTTATGTAATTTATTATTACTATATTATTGATTTCATAATTTTATTTACGTTTACTTCCAATGCATTTTTTTTACTATCCAAATGACTTATCATTTGCTCCAGCTAAATAAATAAATTTGATTAAATTTTGTATGCTCTAGTTCTACGTCAAAGATATTTGGTAAAATATCTAATTAACAAGGCCTAGTTTGATATTGGTTCAGGAGTGATTTCAATCTCTACTTTGATAGTAATCGAAAAGAAAGAGAATTCGGTATCTTCCGAATTTGAATTAGATGATCTAAAAATTATTCATAATACAGCGCAGATCAAAAATTGGTCGTTTTTTGGTATTTTAAACAAAAATTAATAATTTATGTTGAACTAATGACTAACAACATTTTCAACATAATTTAAAAACAAAGGAATCTTTAAAAATCCTAAATACCAAATACGTATTGTTGTAATCAAGTAATTTTTGATTATATATTATGAACTTTAGAACATTCTTCTTGTTTAATTAAAAAATTGACAACAATAACCTAATGTGATATGCATAAAATATTACCCGGGCAACGCATTTGTAATTAATAAATTACAAACCTTTAATTGTAGGGCTATAAATTTTGATAGTACTAGACTAATACTATTTTATTATTCTGATGTATGTATGTTATTCGGGAATAATTTATTAAAATTTGTTAAAAACATCAATATTATTGCTTGCTATTTTATGATATAAAAGATCATTACATTTACTAAACTAGAATTGTAATAGATGTAGTGATTAGGAAAAAATGGTTTAATAATCATTTAAATATAAAGCAAATTATCCTACTAATTTAATACGATTCATCAGTCATTATGTACTTTTTTTATTACTTACCTTTTTACCCTTTATTTCTATCTGTTAAACAAATAAAATCAGAGAATGAAAATATCTAATAGCCGTATTTTTTTTGCAACAAGTTCTTTCTCAAGTATAAACATTATATCAAAATTTGGAAGGAGTAATAATTTCACCGACACACGACAAACACCACATAATGTTTCTAAAGATTTTGATAACAGCTCAAGCTGCAATAACTGGATTACTTATTCATATACAACTTACAACGATCAAATAACATTTAATACATCTAATAAAAATGTTTTACCAAATTTCAACTTGGACTGTATAATTGATGCATCATCATATATTAATTCAAATGATGATTTTGGCAAAATTAGTCAATTTATTGATTATATTTGTGGTAAGCAATAAAAAGATAGATTTAAATCATTATGCTTTTTTTTCTAATACTAACAATTATACTATAAATTTTCTTTTAGATTTTTTTATTTTCTTACAGTTCCTTACAAAATTGATATTAATGAACGACCAAATTGTTCTTGGTTCTGGCTTGTTGTAAATACACAATCGTGGCCATTACCACAAATATTAACAAAAGCAGATGCAAATGCTAGATCTTTTGATGTATCATTCAGTTTAATTTCTAATGATAATAATAGATTTCTAACCAGAAAATTTTCTTCAAGTATAGATTATCCTTACTTTAACTATCTTAGTAGTAATTACAATATTATGAGAGAAGATTATGATGGTATAATATACATCCCAAAAAGTCCCAGCTATAGAAGTGCAAATAATATCAATGGTAAAATAGGTAGTACAATTCCCACCAATATTGCAATTAAAACTTCACAGAAGAAATCAGCAATAACTACAATGACATCTTATCCAACTGTTGGAATGATATTTACTGTTAAAAATTCCACGGTATTAGTTACTAAGAAGTATGATAAGTCACAATTTACTGATACAACAATTCTACAATATAATAAATTGATAGATTATATTTTCCTTTTTTTCCTTTTAACAGATTTTTATTTCATGATAAAATTACCAGAATAATTTTCTGTTTTGAAATCTTCTTTTGCCAAGAATTCACAAATAAAAGAAAAGAGTTGAAAAATATCTATTTAATAACTTATCATTCTATTAACAAAATATTTTTCAAAGAGGTAATACCTTTATGTTATACTAACTTTCTTGCATTTAGTAGTAGATTATTCATTGCTGAGACATAATAATATCAGAGATAAGAAAATGAATATTAGCTGACTTTTCAGCATTCCTCAAAATGATTCAATAGTATTTGCAACATATAAATAATCTATATAAATTTGGTAATTTCGCTTCTTTGATTATAAACCATTCAAATTAGTGTGAATTGGACTATATTACTGGCAAACAAATATGAAATATAGGTATATAACTGATTTGTATAATCTGTAATACTATCTGTACTCAATTATAGTTTAAATCACTGTTTCTATATATTATTCTACTAGTTAATTCAGAGAAAGAAAATCTTTAAAATAGCAATGAATCTGCAGCTGATACAGAAATCAAATTTTATAAAACAATTTTTTTTCTCGTCGTTTAGAAAATTTCCTTTAATCGCTGTTTGTTTATTAATTTAATAATTTTGCTCGTATAGAAAAATAAAAAATATTGAAATTTCCGTTTCAATTTTCTTAGTGAAAAAAGATGAATATATTTTTTCTTATCATTTATTCTTTTATCTTAGTTGAAACTTATTTTCTATTACAATTTTATATAAAATCGACTTAATAACTAATTGAGAAATCCAAGATGGCTTGTTGTGGCAAGAAATGTTCAATTACTAAAATTTTTAAAATTTTCTTCTTTGGAGGAATGATTTTTTATTTAATGAATTTTTTATTTTATTCATGGTTACCAAATAATTATATTTTCGATAAAGAAGAATTACAACAAATTGTTAAAGATACAATTGAAATTACACCAAAGGATGATACTAATATTTTATTTCTTACACTTCAAGAAAAACTTGAAGAAAGATATGGATCAAAATATATTAATAAATTAAATATGGATGATTGGGTTTTTAATAATGCAGGTGGTGCAATGGGTCAAATGTTTATTTTACATGCTTCAATTTCAGAATATTTAATTATATTTGGTACTGCAATTGGTACTGAAGGTCATACAGGTATTCATTTTGCTGATGATTATTTTACAATTTTAAAAGGTGAACAAACAGCTGCATTTGCTAATCAATTTGAAAAATCAGTTTATTTACCTGGTGATCAACATCATTTACAAATGGGTACATTTAAACAATATTCAATGCCAGCTGGTTCATTTGCATTAGAATTAGCTCAAGGTTGGATTCCGGCAATGTTACCTTTTGGATTTTTAGATACATTTGCATCAACTTTAGATTTTGTTACTTTAAGTAGAACAATTTATTTTACTGGTAAAGATATGATTAAGAATTTATTACAAGGTAAATTTTAAATACGTATATATAAATATATAAAATAAAGTAGATCTCGTTAATTGCCCTTTGAGATTTTATTATGTAACATTTATTTATTTACGGAATTGAAAAAAAGAGGTCCTTAAAGAAATGTCAGAAACTTGAGTAAATTGTGCGAATTACAAAGCAATCAATTAATTGATTAATTGATTAATTGATTATTCAAATTATTTAAAAATAAAATTGTAATAATAAATTGACATAATAGAGAACGCATGCATATATATGTACGCCGAACTAATTTAAGTTTCAAATATTAGGTTTAGAGGTTTAAAAGCCGGCTAACTGACTAAAATTTGTGTTAATATTGAATAAAATTATTTATTAAATTATTTATCAAATTAATAATAAACCTGTATAAAATATTGTACATAAACGGAAATTAAATGAGGCTATGAAATTCAAAAATTAACAACAACTGATTCAACAAATAAATTAATTTAAAGTAAATTATTAATTTAAAATTGTTCAAAATTAAATACCTCATTTTTTTTACACAATTTACACGTGGGATTTTAGAGACTTTTAAAATATAGCGTATATAAAGTTGTAAAACATTCCAAAAAAACTTTTACTTAGTTTTGTAAAACGGAAAGGCTTTTGACGTTTGGAATGTTCTAAAACAAAACTTTGCTTACATAATATGCATATCTTTTATTGTCTTTCTATTTTACGAAATTTATAGTATAAAAAATTATTAAGAGGCTCATGTTTCTTTTTAAAATTAAAGTATTTCCTTTCAAATTCAAAATATATTTACGAAAAACAATATCGTTAATTTATTTATTATTTGTTTACATAGATAATTTATTATATACAATGATTGTAGTGTAAATTATTATAAAACTTTCATTTTCTTATTCAACAAAATTCCATTCTTTATTGTAGTTATCCTTCAAATTTGGTTTTGCTTTAGTATTAGTATTTCTCTTCTCTTTTATTCTTCTTTAAATAGCAAGATGAAGAGCAAAATAGTATTATTTGATGTCGTTTAAAACTCAACAATGATATTAACAAACAATTTAAGAATTTGTTCACCATAAAGAAAAACATTTGATTGAGTAATCTTCATTTATAATTTTACAATTATCAAATAATAATCAAAATTTATAATATTCTAATGTAAGAATTTATTTCACTAGTACTCAATAAATTGATTAAGTGGTTCATCAAAAAGGTAAAATAAATGTGTTAAATAGAGGTTTAAAATAAAATATTATAGAAACCTTGTTGCTATTAACAATTATTAACTAGGTAAGCTTATTTATTTAAAAATAAATGGTATTATGATAAGACAAGTTTTAAACAACACAAAGTTTTGATTGATTGGAATGTGAATATTAAATATCTTTTGGTTTAAGCATTGAAAATTCAATATTTAATAAATAAATTAATATTAATAATGTTAAATTCAAATGATTATCATATCAATTAAAATCAAATTAAGGAATCTTATAAATTATAAATATGAAATTTTATCAAGTCTTTAATTGATGCTTTTAAATTTATTATTCTTTCTAATATAGTCCAAATCAAATACTAATAAAAAAGAGATATAATTAGATTTAATAAAAATTATCGGTCATAGGGAGTACAAATAGCTAATTTTATTTTTAGAATCCTATTAGTTCCTAATTAAAGATGGTTTATATATAACTTCATATTTAAGCAAAAAAGCATGAAAAATGTATTTATTATTCAAAAACTAATGTTTCAATGAATAATTTGTTTTATAATTAAAGATTTGGATGTATTATTAAAATTTTTACTTACTTTAACTGGAATAAAGATTTTCTCTTTCTATTTACATCAAAAACTGAATTGAATAAATAATATTTTCTTTCAGTTAAACTTTAGAAAATTGAATTCTACATAAGTGCTTTTCAAAAATTAGTTTTGGAGAAACTTCAGGTAGAGTAGATTTAGAGTTTTTGCAATCTTGATTATGATACAAATATTCTATCATTGTATTATTTATGAATGTAATAGGGGAATAAATAATACATTAGATTATTAATAGTTGTAATATTTGATTATCCATAGAAAAGAAAGAAAGTATAAATCAAGTATATGTATATATATATATATATATGATGAAAATGGCTCTATTTAAAAGACCATATTATGAGACGATCGACGCCCCCAAACCAGAATACACTGCACATTATATAAAATCAAGGTAATTAAAAAAAAATTTGCAAAACGGGTAATAAGGGCGGAATATTCTACGAAAAAGTCGATTTTTTTAAAAATTTTTTTAACTCTAAATATATCACGATATGAATATAATTTAATAAATATATAAATAATAATTAATTATAATTAAATATTCCAATAAATAAAAATTAAATGAACTACGGAAAAAATAAAATAATAATATTAAAAGTTGACCCCTCCCTTTTTTTTATTACTAAAGGCTCAACTAGAAATCTTATTGAATCGCTTAAAATTTTTATAATTTTGCAATATAATATCAAAAAATATATTGAAATGAAAAGGTATAAAAAAATGATGTTAAAAATCCATATAGTCTAAAGTTATCATAATTTAAAAAAGATAAATTCATGCAATGCAAATCTTATAAATATCTCAGCCTACTTAATACACTTAATGTTGAAATTCCAATTTAAGAATTTATTCATGCAGAAATGTATCATATCAAAAAGAGCAGAAATGTATAATATATGATGAAACAATGTAAAAAAAAAACATTAAAAAGTAAAAATTATAAAAATTAGTTTTGAAACAAAAATAATAAAATTAACTTTATTAGAAAATTAAAATAAAAAAAAAATAAATAAAAAATTAATAATTCGTCGTAATTATTTTTTTTAAAAAAAGCCGCACACTGTAATTTAAACATTGCTTTTTACCTTATTTATAATATATTTTCGAATTTACATAGAGCCGAGAATTTCCACTTGTTTCTTTTTCTACTCGAACAGTTTTTGTTTGATTACTAAAACTGTAATTTCTTTTATATACATTTTCATGATCTGGAACCGTATCTTTACAATGTAAAGGAAATTAAGATTTACATATATATTAATTGTTATAAAATCATACTACTTTTATAACCATTATATTTTAATTGTTAATTAATTTAATTGGCCGGTATATGAGCTATATTGTTTATTATATAACTTTAAAAAATATAGAAAGATTAAAGATCTTATAAATGGTTAATATAAATTTACAATTCATGTATGTTATATGATGTTATATATTATACAACTTTATAAATAAATTAAACAATAACAAGATCTTTTCAATTTTTTTTTAGTACATTTTAAAGGTGCGAATGATATTAAATGAAAAAGAAATACACTATATATATTTTCTCTTAAATTATTTTAGTGTTATATATAAATAATATTGCACATGATAAAAAAAAATATAATAAAATAAACTAACAAATATATAATAAAATATTAAATAATGTGATGTAAAATAAAAAAATAAAAAAATAAAAAAATAAAAAAATAAAAAAATAAAATCGTAAAAACGTAAAAACGTAAAATATCCGAAAAAAATAAAGCAATAATAAAAAATGTAAACAAATCAAAAAAACAAAAAAATAAAACAAAAAATAAAATCCCAAAAGGGCGAAAATTATTTAATTAATAAAATAATGAAAAATAATAAAATTAGGTAATCGACCCGCATATCAAATTGTTGTAATATTAATTTTAGATCTTCAAATTTATTTTTGAATTGCCTTTTCTTTTTTCCCTTTGTTCTCTTTCCTGCTCTTTTCACTTTCATCCATTATTTTTTATTATATTTTGTTTAGTTTGTATTATATGTAAAAATCTTTTGTTGTTACATTAAGTATCCTTGTCTTCTATTTAAATATTTGTTAATTATGATAAATCTTAACTTATAAATACTAATTCCCTAAATTATTGTATTTTTACGGCCACTTAATTCACTTCCCTCTTTTTCCCCTATTTTATTGTAACTACTAGTTATTTCCTTTATTTTGTTATTTTTATACATTTCTCTCTTTTCTTATATTTTTTTCATTCTTTTTATTCTACTTAATCAACTATTCATAGTATATATCTATATATATATATATATATTCATATATATAGGTAGTCAAAATGGTTGAAAAAGTATTAAAGAGGAAAAATTTAGACTCTTTAATAACTGACGAGTCTGATAATAATAATAATAATCATAATCATAATAATACTATCAATAATGTAATAAAGAAAAGGAAAATTAAGTCGCCATTAAATTCTAATATATCATCACCTGAATCACCTTCAAATATATTTAAAAAATCTTCAAATGATAATAATAGTGATAATGATATTGAAATTATTGAAAATAATGAACAAGTTGATAAAAATGATAATGAATTAAAGGCTGAAATAATTGATGTTGAAAATGAAAATAAAAAAGAGAATGAAAACGAAAATGAAGATGATAAAAACGATTCTAAAACTGATGAAAATGAAGAAACAAAAGATAAATTAAAAAATGAAGATAGTGAAAAAATTAAAGAAAATGAAGACAAAAAAGATGATATAAAAGATGAAAAGGAAAATGAAGAAATGAAAAAAAATGAAGAAAAAGAAACTGAAGAAGTTCAAAATGATCAAAACAGTCAAGATGATGATTGTGATGAAAAAGAAAATACCCTAACAAAAGAACAAGATATAAACACAATTACAAAAGTACAAGATTCTACAAAAATTTTTCAAGAAGTAGATAATAGTCAAATATCTAAAGATTTAATTACTAATAACAATCAATCAACTGATAAAATTGAAACTTCAGATTTATTTTACTCAACTTGGATTCATTGTGGTAAATTTGCAATTGAATTAAATTCAAATTATACAATTGCAATTAATTGTTTTGAATCAGCTTTAAAATATTCCCCAACAAATGTTGAAGCAATTAATTTATTAATTGATTCTTTAGTTAAAAAAGATTTCTTATTAAAAAATGTTGAAGGAATTAGACAAGCAATCGATTTAATTAATTCTTCAATGAATTTATACCCTGAATTAAGAAATAATATTAAACTTTGGTCAAAATTATCAGAATATTATTTATTAATTAATGATTTAGATAAATCTCATTCTGTTATTTTAAATGCTTTAGAATATACAAAAAATGATCCTTTACTTTGGTTAGTTTTAGGTAAATGTTTAAATAAATTAAATTTACAAAAAGATGCTTTAGATGCTTTAACGAATGCTTCTTATTTATTACCAAAAAAATTAATTAATTCTGATGATATCGATATTTCAAGAAGTTTACATCTTGAATTAGCGACAATTGCAATTAGTGAAAATAATTTAGAATTAGCTAAAAATGAATTAAAATTAGCATTATCTTTACCACCACCAAATGATATTCAAAATAATCAATTATTCATATTTTTAATCCGTCATTTAGCAATATTATATGAAAAATCAAATGATTTAAATAACACTGCTGAAATTTGTAAATTATCAGAATCAATATTTCCTAATGAACCAATAATTTTATTAATTCATTCTTATGTTTTATTAATTTCTGATAATAATTCATTATTCGATCCAGTAAAAGCTAGAAGTTTATTACATATTATAATACAAAAAGATCGTTATTATACAAATTCAAGTAGTATTGCAGATTTTATTCAATCTTCAGATGGTGATTTTTTGCCATGGTTATTATTAGCAAAGAGTTATTATTATTTAAAAAATTATAATATTGCATTTGATTGTTTAGAGATTTCTTCAAGAAAAATAATTCAACCTTCAATGTTACCAATTTTTAAAGATTTAGCAAATGATATCTTAAAAAATTCAAACAATAATTTATTAACAGATGATGTTAAAAGATTTATTGAAGCTTTAGACTCAAGTTGTCAAGGAATTCAAAATATTTCATTATTTGATATTATTACAATGACATATGATGAAAGAATCGATTATTTCAATAAAAAAGATATCGATTTGAAAATTAATATTGATAATAATAATAACAATATTATCAATATTAATAATAACAATGATAATGCTAATATCAATAATACTAGAGAACATGAAGATAATTCAGATACCAATAAAATTAATATCACCAACGAGGACATTAATTCTAAAAGACCTTCAACTTCTGAATATTATGATTTAACAAAAGATGATAATTCAAGCATAATTTCAAAATCTTCAAATGTTTCAAAATCAAATGTTCATGATCATAATGAAATTTCAAAACACAAGTCATACAAGCGAAAATCTTTTTCAGATGAATCAACTAAACATAAATTAAAACAAAAACAAAAACAAAAACAAAAAATGAAAACAAAATCTAAAAATATACCACATACTCCCAATGTTTCAAAATCACCTTCAATTTCACAAACTCCAAAACAATCACCATTATCAGGATCTTTTGAACAAAGAAAATCAACAGATTCTCAAAATGCGATTACTTTACAATCTCCTCAAATAGTAAATAATCAACCGCAGCAACAACAAATGATGCATGGTTCACCAAATATGCAACAAGGATATCCGATTTCTCAACAACAACAACAACAACAACAACAACAAGTTTATCAAATTGAACAAGAGAAACAACAACAGTTACAAATGAGACAACAATTAGAACAACAAAAACAATTTGAACAGCAACAACAATTGCAACAGCAACAACAACAGCAGCACTTACAACAATTACAGCAACAGCAATTACAGCAACAGCAATTACAACAACAGCAACAACAACAACAACAGCAGCAGCAAATGCAATTGCAGATGCAAATGCAACAACAAAATCAACAGCAAAATCAACAATGGAATAATGATTATAGTCAAACAAATAAAAATTTCAATAATAGATCCATTGCCGATTCTAGAGAATATAATGTAGCTCTGAATAATAACAATAACGAACAGATTAGACGTGGTATTGATGTCAATTATCAGAGGGAAGGTCAATTTATAATTCAACCACAACAACCACAACAAATACCAGCACAACCACAAACATCTCAAAATGGATCACCAATACAACAACATTTTGTTAGATTACAAGGACCACCAGGACCACAAATTGTTGGACCTAATGGAATTTTACAACCCGTTCATATAATTCAAGGACCAATGGTAGGACAAGGACAACCAAACGGTCCACAATTACAACAATTACAACAATTACAAATACAACAACAACAATTACGTGGTAACCAAGGATCACCAATACAAGAACAAATTCAACGTCAACAACAAGAAATGCAATACAATAATGGTGATTATCCAAACAATCCAACTAATGTTCAAAATATTCCAAACGGGTTTGGAAATCAACAACAGATACAAAATTTACAACAACAACAACAACAACAACAACAACAACAACATCATATTCCATCACCTAGTATAATTCAAGGTCCAGGATACGTTCAATATGAACAAAATCGTATGCCATATATGGATGAACAAATGATGATCCAACAACAACAACAAAGGATGATGCAAATTCAACAAGAATCCATGCGTATTCCACCATCAATTATGCAACAACAACAACAACAATCATTACCACAACAAATACAATTACAACAACAGCAACAACCACCAAATATAATTCAAGGTCCAGGGGCAGGGCCGGGAATGCCATATAATGGCAGATATTACTAATTTGTTAATACGTGTACAATAATTATTATATGTAAAAAAAATTTTAAATTAGATAATTATATAAATAAATAATTAAATAAATAATTAAATAAATTGCTGGAAAATTTTTGAAAAGTGCTAAAAAAGCAAAGAAGATTTCCGAAGAAAACTTAGTAGAAAAAGAAACTAATGGTGAAAAAAAGAGCAATCCCAAACAATATAAAAGTAAAATGCGCATAAATTTATATATATATCCCCAAAAATTCAGAATTTAAAAATTGCGCTTAATAAACGCGGTAATTTCTTTTTTCTTTTTTTTTCTTTTTTTTTTAAACCATACAAATTTCTAAAAACGTCATTCTAATTTAAATTTTATGTAAATTACTCTGAAAAATAATTTACTGTTTGAAGCATGGAAAAGTTTCTAGTGAGGCGCGTGCATAAAATTCAGATTAAAGCAATCTAAATTTAGTAATAGATGCACTAGATCGTATTTAATGCCTAATGATGCATTATTTACTAAAAAGTTTTGATTAGAAGTTGCCGCGTTTCTAAATAATTTAAAGAGATTTAAGAAATTTTACAGAAATTAATTTAATTTATATATATTTAATATATATATATTGTGATTATTAATATTAATTAAAAATTAATGAATATATTTACGAAGTTTATTATAATATAAAATTAAATATTAAAAAATTATAATTTTGAACCGTGAATAAAATTAAAGCCTCTTGTAACATCAACTTTAACTTTTTCAACAGCATGTTCAATCATTTTAATTTCAGATTTATTTAATTGATTTGGGAATTCAACTAATTCAATACCATTTTTATCAATTATTATCGGTAAACTAAAATATTCAATATTATTTTTAATATAATTTGGAATATTAATTGAATTTAATTCATCAAATTTAATAAATGAAACTTCTTTAATTTTTTTATTTTCTTTAATTGCATTAACTAAATTAATAATAAATCTATTAGCAGCTGTTGCCATTGATAAAGTTGCAGAACCTTTACCATCTTTTGCTTTAACAACTTCATCACCACCAAATTGAACTCTATTAATTAATTTTAAATAACTTTTATCATTTTCACCATTTGGAAAATTTTTAATCCAATTATTAATAATTGGTACAATTGAATCACCTGAATGACCACCAATTGTAATTACATCATTATAAAGATCTTTTGTTGAAATATTATTATTATTATTATTATTATTTAATGATAATGATAATTTTAAAAATTCTTCTAATCTTAAATTATCTAAAGTTGTAATACCGAATACTTTCTTTGGATTAAAAACTCCTAATTTTTTTAATTCTTCAACTGCAATTGGTACAGTTGAATTAACAGGATTTGAAATAATACAAATAAATGCATTTGGACAAACTAAACCAGTTTGATGAACTAAATTTTTAACAATACCTGCATTAATTTTAAATAAATCATCCCTTGTCATACCTGGTTTTCTTGGTATACCAGCTGGAATTATAACAATATCACTATCTTTTAATGCTAATTTAATAGTTTCATTATCTGATCTATCCTTTGGTACAAATCCTTTAATTATTTGATCTGTTGGAATATGTGATAAATCTGTTGAAACTCCAATTGTATTAACAATATCATATAATGATAATTCATCAATTTGATTATTTAATCTTAATAATAATGATAATGATTGACCAATACCACCAGCTGCACCTAAAATTGTCGCTTTAACCATTTTTACTTATTTAATATTTACTAATTAACTAATTAATTAATTAAATTACTTATGTTAAATTATTTTACATTTTTTCTTAAGAAGAAAAGGATAAAGGTATTTATAGATTGTAAAATTTCAAATTTCTGGTTTGTTAATTTCATGCTAGGGGAGAGGTTAATTTTCTTGATTTAGAGTCATTTTTTTTTCCTCGTTGTGGAGAAGAAAAACAAAAAAAACAGAAAAAGAGGACATTAAGACGATGAAATTTCCTAAAAGGGAATAAATTGCCGAGAAAAAATTTCTAATTTTATAAATTTGATAATTTCTGCGTCGATCGTCGCTGTCGGTTAAATATTAAATATTAAATATTTAAATTACACAGCCTTGAAATTGTGGCTCCACAATAAAAGTCAATTTGAAATTTGAAACTACAAAACGTCAAATATCAGATTAGGAAATACCCCATTTATTCATGGATGTGAAATTATATTAAATATTAGATATATTAATTCTCTCTTTATTTCATTATTTACTTTCGTTTTCACATTATTAACATATTACATTACACATAATGAACGCAACAAATACGAAAAACACAATCAAATTATTAACAAAAATTTCAATCAGAAATCAATCAACTTATAAAGGACCAGGAATATCGTATATGGCACCAAAACCTGAAAATGGACCAAGTCATTCATCATTATCACCAGCCCAACAAGCTTATATTGAAAGAGTTATTAGAGTTGATCAAGCAGGTGAATTAGGTGCTGATTTAATTTATGCTGGTCAATATTTAGCATTATCACATAATAAAAAATTAAAACCAGTTATAAAACATATGTGGGAACAAGAAATTCATCATCGTTCAACTTTTAATAAATTACAAACAGAACATAGAATAAGGCCATCAATTTTAACACCACTTTGGAAATTAGGTGCATTTAGTATGGGATTTGCAACTGGTTTTATGAATAAAGAAGCTGCAATGGCATGTACTGAAGCTGTTGAAACTGTAATTGGTAAACATTATAATACTCAATTAAGAGTTTTATCAAATAATTTCTCTGATATAAAAGATGTAAATAATAAATTCTCTGATTCAAAAGAAATTGAACATTTAAAGGGAACAATTAAAGTCTTCAGAGATCAAGAATTAGAACATTTAGATACTGCTATTAAATATGATTCAAAAAATGCTAGACCTTATTGGCTTTTAACTGAATCTATTAAAACTGTTTGTAAATCAGCAGTTTATCTTGCTGAAAGAATATAATATATTTAACCTAATATATATATATATATATATAAAATGATTTAAATATAAAACGTGATGAAATTAAATAATACAAAATAAACATAATAAAATAAATAAATGAATGAATAAATATATGGATAAATCAGTAAAGGTATAAGTAATAAAGTTTTAAAAGAAGTAAAACAAAAATATTTATTAAATCATTATATTAGATCATTATATACATTAACCCATTGAATAACTTTTGATGAAACATTTGTTATATCAGAAAATTCTTGAATATTAATCTTTTCAAAATTTTTATCACTTAGTTTTTTATGATAACCAAGCCAAATTTTATCAGCTTTTAATTCAGGTGTTGCCTCTATTTCATCAAATTTTACAACTTTTGTACCAACCATTTTATAAATTGATTTAATTACAATTAATAAATCATTATATGATATAAATCCATCTTTATCTCTATCATACATTTTAAATGCCCATTTTAATTTCTCTTCAATTGAACCCCTTGATGCAATACTTAAAGATTTAATAAAATCTTTAAAATCAATTTTTCGTTTATCATTAATATCAAATGCTTCAAATGCATATGATGCAAATTCTGTTGGATCACCAAATGGATAAAATTGTTTATGTATTTTAATAAATTCTTCTTTTGTTAATTCACCACCTTGAACATCCCTTTTAAATCCTTTATACCATTGATGTAATTCCCTTGTAGAAAATTTTGTCTCTTGACGTAATAATGAAATCTCTTCATTATTTAATTTACTAGGTTTTTGTCCCATATTAAATTAAATCAACCTAGGAATATACCAATATACCCTCCTATATATAGTAATTATGAAAAGTTAGTGAAATAGAAGAAAATAAAGCAAAAAGTTAAAGATTTATCTACTGATATGTATTGAAAATCTGATACTCTTAATTGACTGATTAAAAATCACTAAATAAATAAATAGTAAATAAATAGTAAATAAATAATAATAACAAATACTCGCCAAATAATTTATTGCGTGCTTACGTTATACTAAATACTTGTTGTAGCGCTGTTAAATTGAGTAAGGTATATACATATGATTCTTTGAAGGAAACTAGTATCAAACTATCGTTAACAACAGAAATACTTGCAAATCGAAGAGAAATATTCTTCCAGAGGCTTCTTTAGAATGTGAAGAAATTGTGCAAGAATTTTGGTTCACTGAATTTATTTCAGGAACAAAGTTTTGTTCCAATTTTTGAAAACCATTAGTTTGAAGGTATTGCGTACAGGTTGGTGTTAAGTCAAAATAAATATAATTAATATTATCAACGTTATTTAGATTATATAAAGAATTTGGCTTAACACTTAATTGTTAAGAATAATTATTACTCTCTCTAGCCTTTTTGTCGGCCTTATAAACAAACCTTTTCATCCAAGAAGGTCCAACAAATTGTCCATTTTGGAAAATATGTTTTCCAGATTGATGACCAAGACCGCAGATTGTACACCATGGACGGCCCGAAGATTCATCATAATCTGATGGTTGTGGAAAGTGATGTGTGCCTCCCCTTGGTAAAAATTGGTCTACTTTCTTGGTACCTGAATTATCAGAAGATTTAATAATCTTTCTCTTTTTGTGAGAATTACCATTGTGAGAATTGTGACGTTTACCGTAATTACCATCCTTCTTATGGGATTCTAACTTAACTTCTTTCTTTTGAATAGCTTTAGCCACAACAATATCTAAACCATTAGGTTTAGCAGATTGAACCAAAGTTAAATTGGTTCGAACATTTGATCGTTCAATAAATCCGGCTAAAGCTGGATTTGGATCAATTGACTGTTCAGTATTAACTGATTGATTAAGATATTTAATCATAGTCAGAACAAAATCCAATTGAGTCTCACCTGTCATCCGTTTTGCAAAATAGTTAGACCAAATAATATCAGAGACTAAGTCCAAATTATCGGTAAATAATTTTCTGATTGCAATTCTATTATTTAGAATAGAAGATAAAAAATTGGATGATTTTGCAAAGGTGGTTTGTTTACCCCAATTAACATCAATATTCTGACCAAACAGCAATTTTTGAATATCAGAAACTTTATTGTGCAATTCCATTGAGCATATAAATAACTAACGGAAGTGAAGTTGATAAAGGTTGAATATCTAAAGACAAACCAAAACGTTGGTAGATTTTACCTTTTGACTCTTAATCTGTTATAGCGCTGTTAATTTATACCCGCTATAATTGGTATTTTTATATATATGTACAATAAATAAAGAATGTATTTAATGTCCTATATAAGTTGTGAATTATCTAAATATATATATATATCTATCGATACCTCTATATTCGTCTATATTTCGATGTATGAAGATAAAAGGTAATAAGTTAAGTTAATAAGTGAAGGAAGAAATAGACGAGAGTGTTTTCTCTGTCTCGTTGAGTATTCCATTCTCATAATAATGTTAATAATAAATAAACCTTTAAGTATGTGTAAAACCGCACATCCTTAACAATACTATACAGTATATATTACTATTTTGAAAAGGAAATTATTTGATTATTTAATTACTAAATCTATAAACTAAGACATAAATTAACTAAATTAATATATTACTAAAACATATTAATGAAATACCGAAAAAACACCATTTTAAAACTTTCTCTTGTCTACCACCAAAACCTATTGCACTTGCAAACATTTGTAATGAAATATAAGTTAAAAATCCTGATGTAATTGAAAGTAAAACTCCAACTAATACAATACTAAATGGATCATTAAGATCTCTATTATTTTTAAATACAAAATATCCAATACATGCACCAATTGGTTGACTTAATGTACCTAATGTACCACTAATTAATATTGCCTTTGCACGTGAATTTAATGCAATATAAAGTGGTAATGTCATTGTAAAACCTTCAACAAAATTATGAATAAACATTGATAAAAAAATAGCCATACCAAGTTCAGGATTTGCCCTTGAAGTTGAATACATTATAAAACCTTCTGGAAATTTATGTAATGTAATTGCCATAATTGTTTGTAAACCAATTGATAATAATCTTGATAATGGAGTTTTAATATGATGATGATGTGTAATATCAAATTCATCATCTGTATCATCATTTTCATCTTCAATTTCTGCTTCATCAATAGATCTATCATTATTATTTAATAAAATACTAGAATTTGGAATTTCTTCATTAATATTATATAAAGGAGTAGTTTCATTAGCTTCATGACTTTCATCATCAACATCATCATCAACATCATCATCAGTATGGTGACTATGATTATGATTATGAATATGAATATTATTTAATGAATTATAATTATTTAAAATATGTTGATGATGATTTTTGTGATTATCAGTTAAATCATTTGCAATTAAAGGAGAATGAATATCTAAATCTGGATATCTAGTTGCTAATTCAGTTCTATCTGTAATCATATGATGTTTATCAGGGAAAAATAATAAATTTTCTTCACTTGGTTTTGTACAAAAATATAATTCATTAGTATTATGTCTATGTAATTGATTTTTAGCAAAAATTTCATTACTACAACAATCTATATCACCACAACATTTACCAGTCATTGTTTCACCTTTTAATTTTTTTAATGATAAATCCATTAATGACATTGTCTTTTTTGGTTGTGGTGCAATATTTGAAGTATTATTATGATTATTTAATAAATTTTCTGTTTCATTTGTTACTATATGAACATGATTAGTTGGATTTGATTTACATGTAGGTTCTGGTATTTTATTTTCTAAACATGAAGATTTACTTGAATGTGATGAATTATTAACTAAATTTTGTTGTTTATTTTTATTTTCAATTTTAATTGAAGAATCTGAATGTGTAATATTATTAGAACTTGAATGACTATGTGAATGTAAAAATTTTGGAGTTTTATCGTTATTATTATTAATTTGAGATTCTAAATCATTATGTGAATGTGAATGTGAATGTTGAATATTTGATAAATCTTTATTTGTATGATTATCAAATTCATTAACATCATGAGCACAATGAACTAAACTTTCATTTGTTAATAAATGAACAATCCAATTTAATGATGAACAAATTATAATACCTAATAAATAACATGAATAATCAATTGATTTTAATAAATGACTATTTTCTTTAAGTTGAGGTATCTCTTTTAAATAACTTGATGATTTTGGTAATAATTTATATAAAGAAGTAAAAATAAGACAACCTGATGATAAAGCTAATGAACAAATAAGGAAATTAGTATCATTTGCAATATTAAATGGTTTTTCAGCTGCTCTTTTTGGGAAAAGATATTTATAAATAACATCTGTATATATAACACAACAACCTGAAAATGTTATACATGATGTTAATATAACTAAAACCCAACCTTGATCCATTATTAAATTATTATATATTAATTATATAATTATTATTATATTGATATAATTCAAATTTTAAATATATCTAAATAAATTGAGATATAAGAAATGTAATGGAAGTATAGTAAAGATTTGATAAATAATATCAAAAGTAATGGTGATTGAATATATATTTGAGATGGGGGAAATTTCGGAGAATATATAAAAACTAGATCCGTGAATTTTATATCTATCTTGATTTTAAAACACCGACCAAATATGTAAATAAGTAAACAGTTATATCAAACTAACAAATAAGTAATTAAGGTGGATCAAATAATGTGAATAGTCTTTTTAATAGAATCAATTAGTATAATTAATAAGCCATTTGACCAAAAAGAAGGACCAAAATTAAACAATTAACCATTACAGTGCAATAACTAAATAAATAAATAAATAGAGCAAACAAAAATTTCTGAAAAATAAAAATTTTATTGTTCTGTATTTGATAGATTTCGGAATTTATGGAATTACTTATTACACACATATATATTATATTATAGTTAGAAACTCTACTTATCAGAAATCAAGACTTCTACTAAAAAACTTGAAGACTTTTCTCTTCATTCAATACCTTTGGCACTGAATCAGTTGTCCCTATCTAGGAATTCATCATTAAGTAGAATTTAACATACAAATATATATGTTTTTAGGGCGCTTACAAATTTAAATTATCCACATATTTGTGGTCAAATACAACCACCCAGTTGTCCCTGTCATTATTGGTTTACTAACTTAGTAAAATCTAACTAGAACCAAAAAAGGAAAACAGAAGTGCAAGAAAGAAGAAGCAAAAGAAGAAGAAGAAAAGAAAGAAAGTGAAATACTTCAGAAATTTAAATTGCAAAGACAAGAAAAAATTAAATTGTAAATTCTCACAACGTAGAAAAGTCTTCTGTCTTTTCTGTGAGTGAGGGTTTCTCATTGTTTTGTCCCAAAAGGGTAATACAGATCTACAAAACACTAACATGAATTTTACAACAAGAAACATATACTATTTGAATCATGATAAGGATTTTGATTATGAAACAAGTGTTTCTTCCATTTTCATAGATAAAGAAATGAATATCTCTAATTTTAAAAAGTATTATACCTTCTCTTACGATATATATATATATATATATATATATATATATTTTCCTTTAATATGATATTTATTTGTAATTGAAAGAAACTATTTAATAAGTCCATATTTATATTGATAAAAAAATGGATCAAAAGTCGTTACCGGATAGTATAAATGAAATAACAGATTCAATTATTAACACTCCAATATCTTATAATGGTTTTGAAAATACTGAAAAAATCAAACCAATCAGTACATCACAAAGCAACATTGAAAATAATGATCATTTAAAAACTAAAAATCCTTATTTCTTCTTTAAAAGAAATGATTTGATTTTATTGATACCAGCTTTAATTTTTAATTCTTTAACAACTGTTACAGATGTTGCGAGTACTATTATGATTAATAAAATGTTTACAAAACTTACAAATTTCCAATCTGGGAAATATAATACTAATCCAAATGATTTTATAAATGATATTAAATGGCCATGTTTTGGTTTAATCTTAATCGGTTTAGGTACTTCATTATTTGGTTGGTTTGAAACCATCTTTTTCACTTATTTAGGTGAATTGCAACAAATTAGATTTAGAAAACATTTATTAATTTCATTATTTTCAAGAAATTTAAATTATTTTGAAAATAATTCAAATTTAGATGGTGATTTAATTCAATTAAATAGATCAATTGAAGAATTTAGATCTTCGATAAGTGAATATTTATCAATTCTTTGTAAATCTTTATTCTCAATTATTTGTTTGGTTATAATAAGTATGTATTATTCATGGAAATTAACTTTATTAATGATGACAGTATTTCCATTAACTTTTATTACAATTAAATTCTTTGGTAATAAAATTGCAAAATGGTCAAAAATAGAAGATGATCAAACTTCAAATTCAATTTCTCTCTTAGATTGGAATTTTTCTTGCTTTATTTGGATTAAAATTATCTTCTCAAAAGATTTAGAAATTAATTCTTTTAAAAATTTATTAGATAAATGTGAATATTCATTTAGGCAATTCTCAATTTATGCAAATATTGTATCTTCAATTATGAAATCTTTATCTTTAATGTTATTCGTTCAAAGTTTTTGGTTTGGTTCTTATCTTGTTAAAACAAATCAAAATTCAAGTGGTGATATAATTTCATCCTTTTATTCTTGTTTAAAATTAGCAATGACAATAAGTAAATTATCACTTCTTGCTGTTATATATCAAAAGGCAACTACTTCTTTTAAAAAAATTTTAAAATTCTCCTTATCTTTGAATGCAATTGAGCAATTTAATAAAGCTTTATTTAAACCAAAAAAAAATTTAAATGGTGATATTAAATTTGAAAATGTTTCATTTACCTATAACAGTGATGATAATAAAGATAACAGAAATTTGAGTTTAAATGAAATAAAAATTTTGGATTCTATTTCTTTAAATATCCAACCTTTTAAAACTACTTTTATTGTTGGTAGATCAGGTTCAGGAAAATCAACAATTGCAAATTTACTTTTAAAATTATATAATCCACTAGATGGTTTAATTAGTATTGATGGATATGATTTGAAAACATTAGACTCATTTTGGTTAAGAGATCAAATAACATTAGTTCAACAATTCCCAAAAGTTTTTAATGATACAATTGAGAATAATATTTTATTGGGTACTTCATTTAATAATATTAATTCCCCAGAAGTAAATGAAGCAATACAGTATTTCAATTTTGATAAAGTTATAAATGAATTACCAAATGGTTATCAAACATATATTGGAAAAGCAGATAATATAAATGATAATCTTATTCAATTAAGTGGTGGTCAAGAGCAAAAATTAAATTTAGTTAAAGCTAAATTAAGAAATTCAAATATTTTAATATTAGATGAAAGTATGTCTGCCTTAGATATTAAACAAAGAGAAGAATTTATGAATAAAATTAGACTTTGGAGAAATAATAAAACAACTATTATAATTACTCATGAATTAACACAAATTGATGAAAATGATATGGTTTATTTTATTGAAAACGGTAAAATTGTTGAATCGGGTTTAAAGTCAAGTTTATCAATTAATGGTAGTAAATTTTCAATGTTAGAAAATTTAAACTTTTCGCAAGATAAAAATTCAACAGAAAGAGAAGAAAAAAGAAAATCATTATTTACTCCGTTGGAATATTTAGATTCTTTAAGAGACCTGGAAAACTCAATAGGAATTGAACCTGAGAAAACTATTCTAAAAGATAACCCTAAAAATAACATTAGGAGACCAATTATAGTTGCTTATAAATTACTTTTGTCAAATTTATCATTCAATTATAAATTATGGTATACATTTGGATTATTCACAGTTGTGATTGTTACAATTTTAACACCAGTATTCACTTATTGTTTCTCACATTTAATTGAAGGAATTATACCAGAAACTGGAAAAAGTTTGATTTCTACTCATGAACAAATTAAGTGGTCAATGATTGCAACAGCAATTGCAATTGCAACAGGCGGAATAAGTTTCATTTCTGATTCTTCCTTAGAATTTGTTTCTCAAAGATTGAGCAAAGATATTCAAATAAATGTTTTCAAGATTATATTAAATCAGAGTATAACATTCTTTGAATATTCAAATGCAAATGAATTATCAACATTAATGATGAATGATATTAGAGATTTTAGAAGAATATTTTCCACTAATCTAGCAAGGTTAATTTCGGGTATAACTGTTAGTATAGCTTGTATTATATGGACCTTGATTACTGGATGGAAATATGCATTGGTAGGTTTTAGTTTCTTCCCACTATTCGGTATATTTAGCTTTTTGGGAACAACAATAACTCAGAAAACAGAATTCAATTATAAAGATTCATTAAATAAGGCTGAAAAAATTGTTTATGAAAGTAGAGTTGGAATTAAGACAATTATGTGTTTAAATATTCAAGATTATTTTACTGAAAAATTTGATAATGATTTACAATTAGTATTATCTGATGGATTAAAAAGATCAATAACAATGGGATTTTCGATAAACTCAGTTTTTTTAATTGTTAATATTGCCCAATCAATTATGTTTTATTACGGTTTTAAATTGGTCGCAAAAGCTGAATATACATTAGTTCAAATGATGGAAATCATTATGATGATAATGATGTCAGTAATGTTTATTGCTGAACTTTTATCAAGTGCACCAGGTTTATATCGTGGTTTGAGAGTTGCTTTGAAATTAGACCAATTATTAAAATTAGAAGATATAAAGGAAAATTCATCTCTGGGTTATTTAACACCAAATTTGCATGAGTTACAAACCACGGAATGTATTAAATTTCAAAATGCAACTTTCTCTTATCCGTCTGATTTACAAAATAAAGTTTTGAAGAATTTATCAATGACAATACCTAAAAATAAAATAGTATCAATTGTTGGTGAATCTGGTTCTGGGAAATCAACCATTTTTTCTTTAATATTAAGACTTTTTTCTTTGGAAAATCACAATAATAGTGATAATCAAATTTTTGTAGATGGCTATTCAATTGATACAATTAAACTTTCGTGGCTAATGTCAAACATTGCGGTTGTTACACAAAAACATTATTTTTTCAATGGTTCTATAAAAGAAAATTTACTTTATTCAAACCCTTCAAGACATTCAATTTCAGATGATGATATTATGAATTTATTAGATAAATTAGAGCTAACAGATATGATCAATGATTTAGAAAATGGTTTAGATTCACCGCTTTCTATTTCTGGTAATATTTTGGTCTCTGGTGGTCAAGCACAAAGATTATCAATTGCTAGAGCGTTACTAAGGCCGGCAAGTATTTTGTTATTGGATGAATTCACATCTTCATTGGATTCATATTGTACAAAAATAATTTTAGATTTAATTCAAGATTTGAAGAAGAACACTAATATCACAGTAATTTGTATAACTCATCAAGAAAGAATTATGCGTTATTCAGATTTAATATATTTCGTCAAAGACGGTAAAGTTTCTGAACAAGGTAATTTTGAAACATTAATTGAAAAAAATGGCGATTTGCTTCAAATGGTTAAAAATACAAATGTAATAAATTGATTAGTCACTATAAAAAGAAATGATTTTTTTTAAAAAAAAAATATATAAATTATGTTTATAATTAGTTTCTAAGATTTATATATTTCTAATATAATCCCTTTTCTAACACTAGATTACAAATGAAGAACAGCATATGGAACATCAGGTTCGTCACCATTTTCATCTTCAAGACAAACTTCTAAAATTAGAGTTTTATCATTATCAGTTAATGGTTTTTTAGTAACTAATTCGATAATTTCACTAACTTTCATTTTATATCTTGGTTCCATCTTTTTAACATAGAATGATGCAAATAATAAAGATACACCATATGACATCATTGATAATTCTAAGCCTTCATTCTTCTTAAAATAATCAATAACTTCTTGTAATGTTAAATCACCATATAAATCAAATCTATCCCAAATTTTATCATATTCTTTATCACCGTATTTACCCTTTGGACTTGCGACAGGTTCAGAAAATCCGATAAATGGTAAAGCTAAATTTACAAAACCATTTTTATATTTTTCAATATCTTTCTTACCATCCGCAACTTTATATAATTCCAGACAGACTAATCCTGTAACCAATGCTGTTGTTGTTGCAATTGCTGGTATAATTCTACCAGCAATAAATTTAGTTTTTGATCTATCAGCTGGTTCAATAAAATAATTTTCAGCTCTACAATTTGATGCAGCATTAATGAATTCAATATGATGATTTGAGTCATCATCTTTTTCAAATTCCGCAGTTGATAATCTATAACCTGCTAATGAAGAAGGAGATGGTAAACTTGATGATAATTTTTCAATTACTTCATTATCAGTAACTAAATTAGCATTTGGATCTGGATCATTATCACTAACTTGAATTTTAATATCAGATTTTGGACTCCATTCGGGTATTTCAATTTTTGATAAAACATCTTCATAATATTTCTTATCAGGTTTACCTTGATCACCCTTTAAGCCATAAACAAATGCTAATAAATTAGCACCAGCAACAATAAAATCAAAATGATTTGAATCATTAATGTTAAATTTTAAAGGTTCGGGAGCTCTTTTTGGACTAGCCCAGAATGGTTCACCTTTTGAAGTAACAGCATCTTTTGGGAAATTGTATAATAATTGTTTAATATCATTTGAAAATTTATTTTCAAATTGTAATCTTGACCATTTAATACAATCTTCAAAAGTATAAGGTTTATCGACTGTTAAATAATCATGAATTGTTTCTAAAATACCTTTAACATCACCACTTTGTTTTAAAACGGTTTCAACAAAATTTGGTTGTGATAAATATAAATTAACATTTTCAGGTGCATCATGGAAATAACCTTGAAATAATGATTTTGCCCATGCAATTGTATGATCAATTTTATTTGGGAAAGATCTTAAAGTACATAAAGGAATTGATTTTTCTGGTGGATCTCTTGAAGATGAATATGATTCTGTTAAATTTGGAATAATTACTTGAGTATTACCTTTTGTACCTAAAGTACCTGATTCTAATAAAGGTTTTCTAAAAAATACACATCTTCTATCAACATAAGTTCTAGCTTCAACATTATCTAAAGCATTAGTAACAAAATCCAAATTTTCCCAAAATTTATTATTAAAAATATGTTCAGTTTCTTCACAAACTTTATCAACAGTTGATTCAATTTTACCTTTAAGATCAGGATTCATAACACAAACTGCAGCGGATGCAACATCAGATTTATTTTTACCAACATCTTTTGGTCTAAATAAGAATTGTCTATTTAAATTTGATTTTTCAATTGTATCATTATCAGTTATAAAAATTTTACCATTTGGACCTGTTGCAATACCCATCATTGCCCAATTTTTTAACATTTCACAACCAATTGCACCAGAACCTACTAAAAAGATTTTTAAATTAGCTAATTTTCTTTGAAAATCTAAACCAAAAACTGCAATTTGATTATCATATCTTGAATTAATTGGTTTACAAGTTTCTTCTGATCTTTTAAATTCATTACTTTCAGGTAATGATTCTAAAGAATCAAAATATAACCATTGTTTAATTGGTACAAATTTACCAGAACAAGCTTTTAAAACTTCTTGAGCTAATAAACCACCATAAAATGCAACCATTGCAGGTAAATCACCTCTTGCACCATATGATAATTCTTTAATTAAATTTTCATTTAAATCATTTAATGATAATAAATTTGAATTTTTTAAAATTAAATTTTTTGTAATTTTAATAATTTCAATTGCATCAATTTCATTATGTGGACGTGGTAATTCACCATTATTATTTAATTGAAATTCTTGTAATGCTTGAAAACCTAAATGTAATTGAGGTGGTCTATCAAATTTAGCAAAATCAGATATAATAAAATCAGGATTTTTTAATTGAGTTTCTAAATCTTGATAATTAACATTAATTGGAGTTTTAACTTCAGTATATAAACCACCTTTTTTATAAGTACCCCAATTTGGATTAAAATCAATTAATTGAAATGCAAATGGACCTAATACTTTAATTTTATAAATTGAACCTGGTTCATTTAATTTTTCAATACCTTCAATTTCAGTAAATTTAACATAATTACCATCTTCTAATCCATGTCTATTATCATCTAACATTGTAACAGTACCATCTTTTTCAATATCAGATACAATACCTGATTTTGGTTCTTCACCAGTTTGATCATAAATTGTAAAATTATTACCAAAATCTACAAAAGCTTGAGCGAATAAACCTCTAACATCAGCTGAAATAAATTTAATATTATTTTCATGAGTTAATTTATTTAATTCAATTTGTTTATTTAATGATAAATTTGTTGCAACAACAACAGAATATGATTTAATTAATTCAGGATTTAAATTATCAATTACATTAATTGGAACATATTGATTTAATTCAGATAATTTTGGTAATGTTGCATTTGCTCTTTTTAAACCAATATCTGATTCAGATAAAAAAAATTGTGATGATAAATCTTCTAATTTAACAATTTCTGGATCATATAAAGATAATGATTTAACACCAGCTAATGCAACATTTTTAGCAATTTCTAAACCTAAACCTTTTAAACCAATTATTAAAACATTTGATGATGCCATTTTAAGCATTGCATCTTTACCTAAAACATATAATTGACGTGAATATAAACTTTCATCAATTTTTGAATCTTCAGGAGCTGGAGAATCAATTTGCATATCTGAATTAGAAGATGACATTTTATTATTATTGTTTATTGGGATTGAGTAAATGAAAAGAAAGAAAACAATAAGGTTTGAAAATTTGCAAAACAAAGGAAAATGATGATCACTGTATTTAACGATAAGGTGGCAAATTGCATGAATTCTATCAAAATAGGTAAAATTGTAATTAATTAGCAACGTCAATCATAAAAAAAAAGGAGAAGGGGCACAATAGACTGGAGATGAAAAGGAAACATAGAGAAATTAGTATGATTCTAAGCGTCGATCGACTTTTCTTAATACTAATTTTTTTCTTTTTTTAAATTTTCAATTTTTGATTTGAAATTAAAATAATAAACTATTAAATTAGTAACATTAGTAATACTTTTTAACTATATATTCTCTTATTTTTTTTTTGATATTAATAATTAATTAATTAATTAAAGAAAATTGGAATATTTATAGAATCAATATAATAAAGTAAATTAAAATGTTAAGATATATTAATAAAAATAAACAAATTAATAAATTTAATAAAATTTATCGTTTATTTGCCACATCAACATCATCAATTAATAAAAGTAATATGAAAGTAACAGTTTTACCAAATGGTATTACAGTTGCAACAGAGAAAATTCCACATACATTAACTGCAACAGTTGGAGTTTGGATTGATGCAGGATCAAGAGCTGATGTTACAGATAAAACATCAGGTACTGCACATTTTTTAGAACATTTAGCATTTAAAGGTACAAAAAATAGATCACAAGTTGAATTAGAACTTGAAGTTGAAGATTGTGGATCTCATTTAAATGCATATACAAGTAGAGAAAATACTGTTTATTATGCTAAAACTTTAAAAGATGATATACCAAGATCTGTTAATATATTATCAGATATTTTAACTAGATCAAAATTAGAAAAAATTGCAATTGAAAAGGAAAGACCTGTTATAATTAGAGAGAGTGAAGAAGTTGATAAAATGTATGATGAAGTTGTTTTTGATAGATTACATGAAGTTGTATTTAAAGATCAACCATTAGGTCGTACAATTTTAGGACCAATTGAATGTATTCGTAGTATTCAACAAAATGATTTAAAAAATTATATTAGTACTAATTATAAAGGTGATAGAATGGTCTTAGTTGGAGCTGGATGTGTTGATCATGAAGAAATGATTAGAATTGCACTTGAAAATTTTGGTCATGTACCAATTAGTGAAAATCCAAAACCATTAGGTACACCAAGAACTTCATTACCAATTTTTAAAGAAGGTGAAATTATAATTGAAGATGAATCATTACCAAATACTTATATGGCAATTTGTATTGAAGGTTGTTCATGGTCATCAAAAGATTATTTTAAAGCATTAGTTGCACAAGCAATTGTTGGTAATTGGGATAGAGCAACAAATGCTACAACTACAACTCCATTATCAAATGAAGTTATGAAAAATTTATTAATTAATCAAAAAATAAATCAACCATTATGTAATTCATTTATGTCATTTTCAACATCATATTCAGATATTGGACTTTGGGGTATGTATTTAGTAATTGATAAAAATAGTAATTATAAAAAAGAAATGATTGATGCAATTATTAAAGAATGGAATAGATTACAAAAAGGTGAATTTAGTAATGAAGAATTAGAGAGTGCAAAATCTCAATTACGTGGTTCATTATTATTATCATTAGATGGTACAACTGCAGTTGCTGAAGATATTGGTAGACAATTAGTTACAACTGGTAAAAGGTTAAATGCTGATGAAATTATTTCAATTGTTGATTCAATTAATAAAGATGATATTGTGTACTGGTGTAAAAAATCATTAAATTTAAACAACAAAGTTGGTGTCGCAATTTTAGGCTCATCTAAAAGTTTGCCAGTTAATTTAAATAAATATGTTTCAAATGGTTTGAAGATTTAATAATCTAATGTAAGGATGTTTTGATATTTTCACTTTGTTTACCTTTTTCCCTAGTAAAATTTTCACTCCCATTTTTTTTTTTAGTTTTTTAGTTTCCAAAAATATTGGAAGGGCGGGCGGTCCACATCGGACAGAAAGAGAAAAAGAAAAGACAGAGTTGTATGTTATATATATAGCGATAATATTTATATAGCGAATAATTGTGTGTGTGTGTGTGATATGGATATATATATAGTATATATATTTTATATATAGTGATATGATGATATAATAATATATAATATAATATACAATGTTAGATCATTTCTCTGTTTTTATTTATATACACATTTATATCTATAATTAATCATCTAATCATTCAACAATGGTATCTGAACAAGAGATATTAAATACTTTACCAAGTATGGTTGCTCAACCACCAAAAGGTCAAACTGGTTTCCCAGGTTTTTTAACAAAAGAAGAAAAATCTGCTTTAGAACAATTAAGAATTTTATTAGAAGCTGAAGGTCATACTGAAAGAATTGATGATTCAACATTATTAAGATTTTTAAGAGCTAGAAAATTTGATATTATGAAGGCAAAGGAAATGTATGAAAATTGTGAAAAATGGAGAAAAGAATTTGGTACAAATACAATTTTAACTGATTTTAAATATACTGAAAAGCCAAAAGTTGCAAAATATTATCCACAATATTATCATAAAACTGATAAAGATGGTAGACCTGTTTATATTGAAGAATTAGGATCTGTTAATATTCATAAAATGTATGAAATTACAACTCAAGAAAGAATGCTTAAAAATTTAGTTTGGGAATATGAAGCTTTTACAACTTATAGATTACCTGCTTGTTCACGTAAATCTGGTTATTTAATTGAAACTTCATGTACAATTTTAGATTTAAAAGGTATATCAATTAGTTCTGCAACTCAAGTTTTATCTTATGTTAGAGAAGCATCTTATATAGGTCAAAATTATTACCCTGAAAGAATGGGTAAATTTTATTTAATTAATGCACCATTTGGTTTCTCAACTGCATTTAGATTATTTAAACCATTCCTTGATCCAGTTACAGTTTCAAAAATTTTCATTTTAGGTTCTTCTTATAAAAAAGATTTATTAGCTCAAATTCCAGCTGAAAATTTACCAACAAAATTCGGTGGTAAATCAGAAGTTTCTGAAGCTGAAGGTGGTTTATATTTAAGTGATATCGGTCCTTGGAGAGATCCACAATATATAGGTCCTGAAGGTGAAGCTCCAAAATCATCATTTACAGAATAAATAAATGAATGAATAAATAAATAAATAAATAAATAAATAAAATTAAAGAAAAAAAGAAAAATAATTAATGAAATAGTTTAAACTGGTTTCATTTAGATTAAATATATTCAAAGAAATAGATATATTCACTATATATATATATATATATATAGTCTATATATATATATATATATAGTCTATATATATATATACTAAATTATCGTCTTCTTTTTCCTTTTTTTTCATTCTTTTCATTTTATATAATTATATATTTTAAAAATATATATTTATAAACAAATTAAATTAACTTCTATATTTACAAAACTTCTAAATCTTACAAACAATATATATAAATTAAACTTTTTCCTTTTAACTATTTACGTTTAAAAATATTCTTAAATATTGAATTTCTTTTCTTATTTGAATCATCTTCATTATCTTTATCTTTCTGTTTATTATGAATATTATTCAATTTGGTTTTATTATTATTACCATTAGATATAGGTAATTTACTTGCAGTTATTGCACTATTTGATCTATTAGTTATCATTGTGGATTTATTTAATCTATTTAATTGATTTTTATCATTTTGAAGTTTTAATTTATTTAAATAAATATTCATATCTTTTAAATTATTAATATTAAATTCAGATAATTTAGGATTATTAAAAATTTCTAAATCAATTAAAATTTTAGAATTTGATAATCTAATACTTCTAAAAATTGAATCTAAAAATTCATTAAAAATTTTATTATTATTATTAAAAATTTTTAAAGTTTCAGAAATTTTTAATGAATTTTCAAATTTATCAGTTTCATTAATTAATAAAATTGATTGCTTTTGTAAATCTTTTAAATTAAATTCATGTTTTAATAATAAACTATTAATTGCATCATTTTCTTCATTAATTAATGATGTTAAAAAATCATCATCTAATCTACTATCATAATCAAATCCCTCAATTTGATAATTTAAAGTAATTTCTTCATTACTTTTATCATTTTCATTATTTTTTTCAATTTTATAAAAATCACTTAATAATTTAACTAATTTTGCAATATTTAAATATTTATCAATTAAAAATGGCATTGTTGGTAATTCATTTAAAATATCTTTTGAAGTATTTAATTGAATTCTATCAACAATATTTGACATATCTAATAATCTTTCATTAAAATCCATTTTCCTAAATGTAACTTTATCAAAATAAATTAACATTTCATCACGATGTTTATTTAAAAAATCATTATTTAAAGGTATTAAATAAGGATCTTTATGATTTTGAAAATTTGCCCTATTTGAAAATGTCATTAAAACTTTTGCAATTAAAACTAAAGTTCTAGAAATTTTACCATTATAATGAGTTTTCGATAAATTATATAATTTTGGACTTAAAATTGCAGGGCATAAAAATCTTAAAAATATAAATGAACTTAAAGCATTTAATGGAGTTTCTTTATCATTTAAATCAACTGATAATTCAACATTTTGACGTAAATTTTTCCATTGAATTTTAATTGATTCAGGTATATCATTTGTAGTTTTATAAATTCTATCCCATAAAATTTCAATATAATTTAATAAATTTTTATAATTTTTTTTAAAAAATTCAGGTTCAATTTTTGGATCACATTCACAATTTAAATCTTCAATTCTAATTTTTTCAATAAAATTACCTAATAATTTTTCAAGATATTCATGACCAACTCTAACTGTATATTTTTCTAAAGATTTTGATAACATTGAATTACCTCTAAAAATTGTATGATAACGTGTATTATTATTATTATTATTATTATTAAAATTATTAATATTATTATCATTAATTGAATCAATTGGTGATAATTCATATTTCATTAAAGTTTCAAAATATTCATCTTCTTTATTTAAACTTTGATAAATATCTAATAACATAATTGACCAAGATTCTAAATTTGAAGTATTTGATTTTGGTTCAATATATTTAATTAATGAACTTATCTTTAAATTCATTAAAATATTTTCAAATGATTTATAATTTTTAAATGGTAAAATATTTGTCTCAATTTGTGATAAATTAATCATTAAATTACCAATTGAATTATTTGATAAATTTAAAATTGGAATTTTTTGTAAGAAATGAATTTCATTAAATAATTTTGAATTTACATAACAAGAACCGATTATTTCATCTGAATTTTCACCATTTAAATTATAATTATCCTTTGATGATGAAATTTTAATTAAAATTTTAAAATCATTTGAATTTGAAATTGGTAATTTTAAATTAATTAATTCTTTCCAAAAAATTGATAAATTATTATCAGATTTAACAATTGCAGATCTAAACCATGGTGTATTCCAAAAAATTAATTCACAATAAAAATAACAATTTTTTAAATTTATTAAATTTTTATTATTTAAATCAAATTGAGCTTCCATAATTTCTAATGATAATTCTTTTGAAATTTTTAATTTATTTAAATTAAATTGATTACCAACAAATTCTAATTTTGTAAATGATGATAATGCAACAAACCAATCCTCTAAATCAATTCTTAAATTAAAATCAATTAAAATTCTAGTTATTTTATTAAATTTTAAATCTTGAATAAAATTATTACAAGAATTTTCATTAATTGAATTTATATTTCTTGAATTTCTTAATTGATTTATAAAACCTAAGAATAAAATATTTGAATTTTGTAAAATTGAATGATGTAAAATTCTAATTTCAGAATTAAATAATAATGTAATATTAATTGAATATAATAAAGTACCATCTAATTCAGATAATAAATTTAAAATACCAGTTGGTAATAAATGTCCAATTACTGTAAACCAACCTTCTTTAATATTTAAATTTGATGAAGTTGGATAAATTGGATTTTCAGGTCCATTTAAATTAATATGAATTTGATTTGAATTATTAACATTTGGTAAAGGACCATAAATTTTAAATCTACAAACAATTATATCATTTGGTTTTAAATTTTCATTATAAATCATTGAATTATTAAAATTCCATTTATTAATTAAACCATCTTGCTTTAAATTATGCCAAATAATTAAATTTGATAAAAATTTTAAATAATCATTAAAATTATTTAATTTAAATAAATAATAATCTAATGATTTATTATTATTTAATTTTGGAATTAATTTAATTATTAAATCTAAATCATAAATTTCTAATTCACATTGTTGAATATTTTTTAAAATAATTGAATTATTGATTGAATTAATTAAATTACCTTCAAAATTTGAAATTAATATATCAGTTTTATTCCAATTTAAATTTGAGTTTATTGATGATGATGATGATAATAATAATAATGATTTAATTGATTTATTTTTATTACTATTAATTAAATGACACCATTGAACATTAGAAATTTGAATAAATTCTTTATTAATAATATCATCTTTTATTGCAAAATCTTTTAATTGATTTAATAAATCTTTATTATTATTATTATTATCATAAGATGAATGAGATGATATTGGAATTGAAGACATAATTGAAATTATGATATAAATTAAATGAATGAGTTAAATGAATGTAAGAATTATTAAATTAGAATTATATATAAAGCAGAGATAAATTAATGAAAGAAAAAAGAGTTGGATAGTTGGTTGGTTGGTTGGTTGGTTAGTTAGTTAGTTAGTTAGTTAGTTAGTTAGTTAGTTAGTTAGTTAGTTACTTCCTTTATCCAATAAAGGTATCAGACGCAGAGACGATAAGTAATTTATATTATTAACCATTAATATAAGATAATATATACATATATATATATATATATAGCTATATACATATATGTAATATACAAATATAATATATAAATATATCGATGATAGAAAGATGAATGTAAATATGTAAAAGACAATGTAATATATTGATAAAGTAAAATCAATTGGTTTATCAAACGATGGATAATTGGATGGCAAATTAAATTTGCTAATTTTAAACACAAAAGAAAACGTTTCACCTCATTGCTAAATTCGGTTTAATTGTGTCTACAAATAAATAAATAAATAAATAAATAAATAAATAAATAAATAAATAAATAAATAAATAAATAAATAAATAAATAAAATTGCTAGACAAATTTGATGATCTGCAGGAACGACTCGATTGAATTGAATTGAGTTGAGTGGCTGGTAAATAATAAATAATAAGTAATAAGTAATAAATAATAAATAGCTGGAAATGTGGCTGGTGTCCGTTTAAGGAAACTGATATTGGAGATCATATTGGAGTTTGTGTTTGAGTTTGATTTATGTGTTTGTGTTTGTCTCTTTTATTGACCATATCAAGATTAATATTCTGTATTCAACAACTAATTACAATTATGGGTGTATGTAATATTAATTTGAGCTTTACAATTATCTTTTTGTATCTAATTTGTAAATACTAACACGTGAATTACGGTTTTAATATATTTAGAATGATGGTGGTACAATTCCAACAAGACGTGAAATACTTAATTTCTCAATGAATAAATTACATGGTAAATCAAATAATATAAATAATAATAATAATAATAATAATAATAAGAATAATGTAGATAATATAAATAAATTATTAAATTCTTTTAAATATTGTGCATTATCTAACAAAAAATTACAATTACCAATAGTTTCAAATTATAAAGGTGAATTATTTAATAAAGATTCAATATTAGAATATTTATTAAATAATAAAGATAATAAAGATAATAAAAAATTTAATTCAATTAATGAATTCGTTAATTTAAATATAAATTTAGTAAATGATAAATTAAAATGTAATATTTTAAATAAAACAATTGATTTAAATAATGAAAATTTTGATCAATTAAAATTATCAGACATTCAATTCTCTTATTTAGTACCTTGTGGTTGTACATTTAATTCTAAAATATTAAAAGAATTAGTAATATTAAATAATGATAAAGATAATAATATTAATAATATTAATAAATGCCCTATTTGTTCTAAAAATTTTAATTTAAATGATATAATAGATATAAATCCAATAGATGAAAAAATTAAAAAATCATTACAATCAAGAATATTAAAATTAAATAAAAATGGTCAATATCATAATTTAAAGAAAATAAAATCAAAGAAATTAAAATCAAAAAAACATAAATTAGTTCCTGAAAATGAAGATAATTCTTCGAAAAAAATTAAAATATAATATTAATGATATAAATATTTATTAAAAATATCATTATATTCTATATACACGTTATAAGTTTAATGAAAAATAATAATAATAATTAAATATAATATTAACTTGATAATCTATTAATTTATGCTTGATTTTGTTCTTTTTCAAATTCACTTTGTTTTTCCATAACTTCCTTTTGTTTTGCTAATCTTTCTTCAGCTAATTTACCATTTTGATATAATGTATAACCGACACCAGCTGACATATAAATTGTAAAACCGACTAAACCTAAAACTGTAAGTCTATGTGCAATATCAGTTGCTCTAGTATACCATGGATATCCATTCATTTTGTATTCAAAATTGTGTTTGATGTGTTGTGTTTGTGTTTATTATAAAATAAAATAATATAAAGATAAAAAGTGTAATTAAGGTTAACAAATAAATTAACAAATAAATCACAAAAAAACCAAACCCCTAATTATAAACAATAATATTAAAAATGATATCATAATAATAATTTAATATATTATAATAATTTAATTTAATTTAAAATTTTTACTTACTTTAAAATTAAAAAATTAAAAAATTAAAAAATTATTTTTTTTTTTTTTTTTTTTTTTAATTTTAAATATATTACTCGCTATAAAAATTCTATATAAATTTAAATTTGTACAAACTCGATATTTAAATTAAAAAATTAACAAATTAAAAATAAAATAAAGCAGCGTCGATCGTCTCCAAATCTATCTCATATCTCAAACAAACTTGCTTATGTAAGCATGTCTATCAAATTCATTAATTTTATTACCATCAACAAATTTAATATGTTCAAACCATACAAGCAATTTCATTAAATATTCATTCTTTTCATTCCTAATTTCTTTACTTAATTTCCTTTGATATCTTCTATTCTTTATAGCCCATTTATTTAATCCTTCCTCTTCATATAATCGACTAAACTCAATTGAAAAAGCTTCAATATCTTCTTGTTCTTGTAATTTAAATGATTTAAAATCATTATAATTTCCTTCTTCATTTTCATATACATTATCATCTTCATTTTCATCTCCATCATCTGAATAAAATATAAATGGATAAAATTTCTCAGTAATCGGATTAACCCTTAAATCAATTAATTTTAAAATCATTCGAATATTTGATGTATAATTAATTATATCATCAATTTTTTCAATATTATTACCTAATAATTTTAATTGTTTTAAATATTTTAATTCATTTAAATTTTCAAGTTTTTTAATTTTATTAAAATTTAAATTTAAATCAATTAATAATGGGAAAAATTTACTAAATTTTTCAGGTAATTTATTTAAATTCATTGCTGATAAATCAAGTAAATTAATATTTGAAAATTTATCTTTAAAATTTGGTAATTTCATTGATAATTTACTACCAGTTAAATATAATTTTTTAAAACTATTATTATTTAAACTATTAACTAATAATTTATTAATATCTTCTTCATTTTTATTATATCTTAATGTAACTTTTTCAATAAATTTAGAAATTTCTTTAATATTTTTTATAAAACTTTTATCAATTTGAATTTCTTTTAATCTTGGATAATTATTTAATTCAATTCCTTCATTTAATTCATTATTATTTAAACAAATTCTTTTTAAATTATTATGTAATTCAATATCTTCATTTGTATTATTATATTCAATTCTAAAAATATTATTATTATTAGCTGATAAATTAATTAATGATGGTAATTCACTTAAATTAATTAATTCATTAATTTCATTATTATCAATAATTAAATCTTCTAAAAACCATAATATTAAATCTCTAAAATTAATTTTACCTTTAATTTTATTATTTGATAAATTCAAATAATGTAACATTTTAAAATTTTCTAAAAACTCAATATTTTCAATTAAATTAAAACTTAAATCTAAACTTGTTAAATTTTTTAATTCTTTTAAACATCTTAAATTAGTTAATTTATTATGACTTAAATTTAATATTTGTAAATTTTGAAATTTATCAAATTTACTACTTAAATTATTAAATTGATTAAATGGTAAATTTAAAACTTGAATTCCTTTTGGTATACCAAAATTTTGTTGAATTTCATTATTTGATGCATTTAAATACCAAATATTTGGTGTCATTTTATCTAAATGATATAATTGTCTTAATTCAAATTCACTTAAATCTAATTCTCCAATTAAATTCCAATCATCAATAGCATACGTTTCATTAATTGCTTTAACTAATAATTCATCTGATATTGCAAATGATTTATCAATAATAACACTTTCATTATTAATAGTCTCATTCGAATCATTATTATCATTATAATTATTAATATTTAATTCTTTATCATTATCATTAAATTTGATATTATTAATATCAACATTTTTATCATCATCAAATTTATTATTCCTTAATATACTATTTCCAGTTTTATCAGGATCAGTTAAAGATAAATTTTCTAATAATTCATATTCACTATCAGTATATGATGAATTGGTATCATATTCATTTTTAAATACAAATTTTTTCAATTTTTTATCATAAATTTTATTTTTATATTCTTCAGCTGGTATAAAATTAAGTCCTTTAGGTTTATTACTATTCATATTATTTTTACTATCATTAATAATTCCTGAATTTTCTTTATCATCAATTGGTTTGTATTTACTTTGTAATTTAGGTGGTGATACATCAAATTCTGAATTATAAACTTCTGCTTGAGATTTTAATTGATTCCTCATTGCACTAAAAGATTCAAAATTCCCATTTGTTTTATTATTATTACTACTATTATTATTATTATTATCTATTGAATTATTTAATGAGTTGGAATCTCCATTGTATTTTTCATTATTTAAATTATTATTTGAAGTATTATTTGAGTTTCCCTCGATTTCTTCCTCTGTTGATGTATAATCAGATTGTGATATGTTCATATTCTTAAATGGTGATTTCTGTTGAAATCCATCTCGAATATTTTCAAATAATTGTTCTCCATCGTGTACAAATTTTCTCGTGGTTGATGGAAATGAACTAAATTCTTCTGCATCTGATGTTAAATCATCTTGAATATTAAGCTGATAATTGATCTCATTGCTATTATTACCAACAGTTTGCTTCTCATTACTTTTTCGTTTTAATTGTCCATTGGAAGAACTATTAGTTAAAATTTTATCATATAATTCATCTGATTGTTTTATAACTTTTGGTATATTAGACTGTTTATCTTCATTTTCACTTGTAGATTTTTTGGGTGACAATTGATTCAGCATATTGTTCATCATAAATTTTGTATAAGTATTTTGACGTACATCGAATAACTTTAATGGAGAATCGGGATTTGAACTTGAATTATGTAATTTATTAAATTTATTGGCAAATGTATTGGGTACTGTAGATTGATTGATTGGTATATCTTTTAATTTATTATTATTAATTTTGAAAAAGCTATCTCCCTTATATTTCTTCCAGTCAGCTTTTTCTCTGGCACTGGAATCATTTTTCCAAAGCACGGTTTCACGTATACTCAATAATGGATTTGACATATCTGGATTATTGGAATCTTTAATTTGTTCTTCTGTTATCTCATCATTTATAATATAATTGACATTTTGATCTGGCCAGCTTTCACCCTTTAATATAGAGGGTAACCAAGACTGTTGCATTGATGATGTGTTTTCATTATTCTCACCTTGATTACTATCAGTTGATTCCATCTTTAAATTATGATCAAAATTTGGATTGACTAAATACAAATTTTTATTGTCATTCCTATTATTTTCATTACTTCCAACTACAACACAGTCGTCTGTATTAACAACATTGTCATTTGTTTTCTCAATGGATGATTGAGAATCATTTACATTGTTAGTTGTACTAATACTATTATCTTTGCAATTATCAGCAACTTCTGTTTTCTTATTGTTCTTTTCTCTAGTTATAGATGTATTAGAAGATTGGTCAGATTTGGTTGAGTAAGAGTCCATGGTTTCACTAATTTTGGTTGAAATATCCATTTTTAATGATATTTCAAGAGTTGCTACAATATCATTAATCGAAAATAGTCATGAAAGATATAAACCTTGCAATTTATAAATAGAAATCAAAACATCAACACAAAAATTAAATCAATCGGGTATTTTTTTTTTAAGGTGAGGATCTGAAATTTTCTATTCAGCGTAAATATTATGTATACCATTCATTTTTTTTTATCAGATGAATATATTATGATGCTTCTGTTTGTTGGTTAAATCGTATATGAAATCAGAAAAGAATAACTTCTAAAAAAGAAAAAATATAGAAAATCATCATTTAGAAATGTTAAAATTTTTTTATCTGAATAATATGACAAAAGAAAAATATATATGTTAAAAAAATGTTCTGATAATCTGGAAATCTTTTAAATAGTATTACTATATCATCTTGTTGGAATTATGTAGGAAACGGTAATAATTAAGTATATGTAAAACTTTTATTCAAAGGTTAAAAATGATGAAAAAAATTACGTTTTTTTACTACATACTCTTAATAATAAATAAAAACAAAATAAACAAAGAAAGAAAATAAACAAAAAAAGAAAATAAACAAAAAAAAGAAAATAAACAAAAACAATTAACTAATATGTTTAATATGCATATCTGAAATTGAGATTTTCACCATCTGTTAGATCTAACATCAAAACATCCTTTTTTCTTTCTGCATCTGTATAATTGACAGTAATCTTATCTCTGTTTTTGTTTCTACGAATAACAACAAACCTTAGAATTATAGAACAAACAAAAGCACAAGCCAAAAATACTAATAGAATTATCTTCGCTGGTTTATAATCAGGTGAATCTTTTGATTGGAATATTTGAGGACCAATCAAATTACCAATACAAAAGGCAATTAAAGTCATTGCATTCCTAGCATTTTTTTTAGTATACCCAGATGTGTTTGCAGAATTCCATGCATATATAGAAGCAATAATTGCCCCATTAAAATCAAGTAAATAAACGCCAAAAAGCTTACCAACTTTATTTGTATTTGGAAGTCCCATATATAAACCAGCACCTAAGATAGTAGGAATCGTAACAAATGCCATCATTAATGACCTTTCACCTGTATAACTAGGAATATAACAACATAAAAAAGTTGATATAATAGAAACAAGTCCTAGTGGAAGTTGAACAAGAGCAGATATTTCATTTGAAAATCCAAAAGATTTCATGATTTGTGATGAAAAAGTGTTAAGACCACCGGCATCTGTTGTTGAAAAGATGATAATGAGGAATATGATCCAAGATTCAGGTTCTAGCAACATCTCTTTGACTTGATAAAATTTATAAGTTCTATCTTCAAAACCGGTTTGATTTTCTTTGATATGATTCAAAATATTTGACTTTTCATCATCATTCAAAAATTTACATTTCAAAGGATTGTCTGGTAGTAATAAAAAGCTTAGTAAACCTACAATAAAAGTTAGAATACCCATAAACATAAACATTATTTGCCAACTCGCTATTGTGGTATTGTGAACATGTTGAAATCCAAAGGACATCAAGGAACCCACAAACTTTGCATAACCTGTTTGTGAATACCAAAAGAAAGTTCTTCTTGATTGCTCTGGTTTTGTCCACCATTTACTACTAATAATGATCAAGCAAGGGGCAACTGGAGCTTCAAAAATACCAAGTAAAACTCTAACAATCATTAATCCAGCGTAAGTTTTAGTTGCTGCATGGCATGCAACCACTATACCCCAACATGCAATATTAATACCTAAGAATTTACCAGCAGGAACTTTTTGAATAATGTAAGCAGCAATTGGTTCAGCAGCAATATAAGAAACATAAAAAATTGTACCCAAATTTGAAAACTCGTTACCTTTTAAATTTTTTTTGATACCCATAATACCAGCATAGTTTAACAATGTTTTATCTAAAAATTGCAAAAAGTAGGTTGCCATAAAAAAGGGCATAATCATCAAATCAATTTTCCATTTTAGCTTATTCGGTAGCTTATGAGCTTGTATAATTGACTCTTCATCGTAATCTTCTGACTCGTTTAGATGACTTTCACTAGTTCTAATAACCGAAACTTTGTAGTCATGTTTTAAATCTGTTGTATTGTCGTCTATCATGTTTGAATTTCTTACTTCATTTAAACAATTGTTTTACTTGGTTTCATTAATAAAAATTATTATTAATTGGTAAATCATCCTTTATATAAATATTTTCAATACTGTGTTATAAAGGAAAGAATTAAATAATTAAATAATTAGTAATTAAGTAATAAATTTGAGTAGTAAATTCTAGTTATAAATTAAGCGGATGTCTGGCTTCCACTTATCATTTATCATATTAGATAAGCTATCGTCCATTTCACAGCCTTGAAATATTTTTTAAAGTTTTTTTGAAGGGGGTGCCGGCTTTAATACAATCAATAGATAATCGTGGTGAAAAATATGGAAGAACTGTATCCGCTCGAGTATTTATTTATTGACCCTTATACAGTATCGAACATTTACAAAGATGCAAAACTTTTCTTACTAGAATACATTAATTCTTAAATAAAAGAAGAACCGCTTGATTTCATAAAGCTGATTTATTACCATAAATAAAATGTGAATTTTAAAAATAATACAAGCCAGTTTCTAGTGATATATCCATTGTAACATCAAGTTTTATTTATTATGCTATTGATTATAACTTCAAAACAGTAACACACATTTTATTCATTCTTTTCTGATATGTTTTTAAAAAATAGCATCACTTCTCTCTCTATCAAATATACAAAAGATTGGAATAAAAGATTTATCATTTCTTGTTTCAATAACTCTTTAACAAAATTCAATTTGAATGTCTATAAACCTGTTAACATTTAAAGTGTTTATTAGTAGTAACTGGTTTATGTCTTTTTTAAGAAAAATAGATATCGCAAATTTTTTATATTTGGATTTGTAACTTATCAAGACAAAATTAAGAATTCTACAAAATCAATTTAACCTTGTTGCAAACCTAATTTTTGAAATATTCAAAATCATCATCGAATTCCTTGGCTAAAAATTTGTGAATACTTGAAATTTTTTGGAACAAAATAACTAGTAAACTCAATGGAGAAACCTTTAGGAACCTCAAACAAATCTCCATAAATATTATAAGAGTTGAAATAAAAAGTAGGTTCAGTGAGAGCTGTAACAGAAGAAATCAATTTACCCCTTGTGCAAGTATTACCGTAATCGTTTGTTTTCGCTGCGAATTGTAGCAAAGAAACCTGCAGCAGTACTGACAAAATTAATGACAAACACAAACACAAACACAAACACTTCCTGGGAGAGTTGAAGATACGGCTAAAGATGCTGAAGATGGTGCAGACGATGATGCAGAAAATAAAGATGATGAAGATAAAGATGATGAAGATAATAAAGTTTCACGTTCTAACACACTATCAATAATATAAATAGCAGCAGCAATTTTTTTACCAGCTGTTGTAAGTCTAATGCTTGTAATACTACCAGGAGCGGTTCCTGTAACAGTTGTTCTAAATGTATATTCTCCTGTGGTAACTAGAATATTTTCAACAAAATAAGTTGAACTTATTTCTTCAACCGTAGTACCAATTATTACATCATTTGTTGTTGTCGAAAGAGAACCGGTTGCTGTATATTTGCTACACATAGGTATTCTGCCAACTTGTACAAGAAAGGGCGTGAAATCATTAAAAGCACAATCACTTGATGTAGTCAATAGAATTTGAAAAATTGCAGCACCAGAAAGATTCATGTAAACTATTCTTATTGGATAAAATTGGCCCTCTTCTAAATAAACATAAGAGCTATAAGTACCCTCATCCCTGGCACCTAATACAATGTCATTGGCAGAACCTGTACTTCTTGGTTTTTTAAAGCAATCAAATGTACCGTCCATGACAAACCAAATCCATGCACCACTTTCAGCTGCATTCATGGTAATTTTGCCAATATTAGTTTCAAGACCTATAAAAAATTAAGATAACTTAAAAGAATATAAATTTTAGTACTTGGTAAAAGTGGTGGAAAAACCTAAATTGATTAGTACATACCTGTAAAATAACCAGTAAGTTCCATGAAAATGGTTAAGTGGGTGATCATAAATGGTAGCATCTGTTGGCTGTCTAAAACTAATTGTTGAGGAAAGAATACTCTCTATAGTAAATAAAACATCTTCAATTGTATATGCAGCGGCAACCTATGCATCAGAATAATAATCACTATGGTCAGATGATGATAGAAAATAAACCGTAGCTATAAAATCATATTTTCCTCTGTGTGATAATCTCTACCATTATAACCTATACCACTTTGGACCTTTAAAGAAATATTTTCATCTGCTTCAACGATTGGAAAATTTAATAATAACAAGGATGATGTTATCCAAAAAATATAGCTATTAAGCAACATCTTTTTAATCGTTGGTTTAAATGTGAAGAAAGGAGAGTAGAAAGTAGAAAGAATAAAGAATATAAAATATAAAATAAGCAAATCAAACATAAGTGATAGTCAATTTTTATTTTTTAAATGACGAGTTTATGTTCTATTTGAATAAATCAAAAGGATTGGATTCCATTATGTTGAACTATTACTCTTATTCGAATGAATTGTTATAATGGGTTGTATTTTTGTAGTAAAAAACATGTAACCTAGAAAATATTTCATGCATCTAAAAACTATAGACACAAGTATTAGAAATTATTAATCCATTAGTAAGGCTATTTTGAAATATTAAAAAAACTCCCATAGTAAAATTAGAAATTACTATTTTACAATGTGCTAGTCTCCTTTCAAGTATTTATAATTTATGATTTACACTTTTACGTGTATTTTTTTTGATTATATATGTATATCCCAAGATTAATATATTAAATTCATAGTCAACATCTTTGGCTAATACTATATGTTCTTCCTTCATATGTAGCAACTAACAATTAACAACAACATGCATGATTTAGGAATCCAGTATTAACAATTTCTCATTTTGGCAATATTATTTTTTTTGTTAAGCGCGATTATTTCTGCACATTTTTTTATTTTCATCCCGTGCAATTTTGAAAACTTTGTTAGGGCGAAATTGAAAGAGGGGCAACAAGCGTGGGACGCAAAAAGAGTTACAAAATAACAGTTTTTATTAATAGAATTTTGATAGGATTTTTAGATCGAAGGATTGATTGATTAATTTATTGAATAATTGATACCGGACTAATAGATATTCAAGAAACTAAAGGATATTTTATATAGATATTTCATGATTCTTGTTAAAAAAGCTCTACCTAAAAAAGTTGATTACAATTTTATTAGATTTAACTCTTATAAAAATAAAGATGATGATGATGCTGATGAAAAAAATGGGGGATATATGAAAAGAAGATTAGAACAGTTAGCTGAAGATGCATTTCCATCAAGTGCTGATCCTAAAGCTGGTATGATTAAAGACGCATTACCATATAATAAAATCGAATTACATAAAAAATTAAATGAAATTGAAAATGATCCATCAAATTTTGAAAATAAATATCAACAAGCTATTGGAATATCTACTATTCCTAAAGGAGCAAGTAAACATGTAAAAGATATAGCAATGTCAAAACCATGGAATGGTATAGAAAGTCATTATGATACATCATTAAGAATGTTAAATGATTCAATTAAACCAATAAAAATTAAAAATAGAAATAAGACTAATTCTAATAATACAATTATTACACCACCAACATCAATTAGAGATAGAATACATGATGCAAGAGAAGGAGCATTAGATTATAAATTAGCAAAAATTTCAGATAAAAATATTAAATCGAAAAAGAATAAAGTTGATGATGATAATGATGATGGATGGTCTGAAATGTATAAAGAAAGATTATTAGGTCCTTCAATGTTATTAAATGATTCATTTGCATCTGTTGATAATAGTATTAAATCATTAGCTGATCAAAAGATTATGGAAGCGCAAAAACGTGGAGATTTTAAAAATATTCAAAGAGGTAAACCATTTGAAAAAGGTTATGGATCATTAGAGAATAGATTTATTGATAGAACTGAATATCACCTTAATCAAATTTTGAAAAAGCAAGGTGCATTACCACCATGGATTGAAAAACAAGGTGGATGTGATTTAAGAATTTTAAGATTTAAAGAAGATTTAGATAAAGAATGGTTAAAATGGTCATTAAATGCAATAAAAGATCAGAATCCAAATTTAAATAATGA
>JAJLVP010000008.1:0-92699 GCA_030570435.1 Pichia ethanolica | reverse complement strand
AGATTGTAAAATTGGATTTGTCCAAACTGAAATAATTCTTCTTTCAAATGGAGCTGAAACATTAACAATTTCTTTTAATGGGAACATTGCCTCTGGTGATTCCATTTTTTTCTCTAAAGTTTTTAAACCTAAAGGTGATAAAAAGAATAAAGATGTATGCATTAATAAAGCAATCCATTTTTGAATATTTTCAGTTTCTAAATCCATTCTATTATGTTGATATATATTATTAGGTGAAGTTGAATTTAATAAAGTTGGCTTTTGTTTAACTGATGGTAAATTTGGACTTGTTGAATTTTCTTTAAAATTTGAAATTGTTGAATTATTTGATAAACTTTCATTACTTTGTTTACTTTGATTTGAAATTTTATCTAATAAAACTGAAATCATTGATTCCATTTTTTGTAATCTTTTCTCAATTAAAATATTTTCATTAGTATTATTTGAATTTATACTATTATTATCTGAAGCAATTGAATTCATTGAAACATTAGAAATTAAAGGTGGTTGTGATAAATTTAAATTATTTGCAGGATTTTTAATTAAAGAATTATTAAAAAATGCTGTTGGGCTATAATTTTGTAAATTTGAATGAAACTGAGGTGAAGTATTAGAAAATGAATTATTATTAAGAGGGTTATTAAGATGGTTAATATTATTATTCATATTATTATTTATAGTATTATTACTATTATTAATACTATTATTAGTATTTAAAGTAATTAAACTATTATTATTAATATTATTTGTAAGTTCATTATTTGGTGTTGTATGATTAAAAGTACAAGCTGAACTATCAGTAAAAGATGCAGGAGTTGAAGTTGATGAAACTGTATTATTTGTAAATAACATTGGTTTAACACCTAAGAATCCTTTATTTAAGTCTTTTCCGTTTATTATATTCAAACAAGTTGCTTCATTATTAGGAACAATTGTGGGTACAGTATTTATTAAATTATTATTATTATTATTATTATTATTATTGTTATTGTTATTGTCATTATTATTATCATTATTATTTTCATTATCATCATCATTATTGATAGTAGTAGTATTATTATTATTGGTGTTATCATTATTAATATCATTATTATTATTATTATTATCATCGAAATTAAATAAAGAAATTTTACGTGGTCTTCCTCTTTTCCTTTTTGGTTTATCAGTAATTTCTTTACGTTTTTTCCTTAATCTTTTCTTAAAAACATAATTATAAGTACAATCATAACCTTTTGAAGAACAACGTGAACAAATTGCCAAGCCATCACATTTAACTTTCCTGGATCTACATTGATCACAAGCTTTCCTTGTCTTTTTATTATCAATAATTTTATCTGTCATCATTGCCACCAGTGAGAACAGTGAAAATCAAATTTTTTATATTTATAAGAAATAAATAATTATAATATATGTAAATAAAAATAAAAATATGTATATAATATTATTTGAGTAGTAATATAATTCCTTTAATTATGCATAAAGATATCTAAAAAAAGTGGAGACGGAAGGGTTTAATTGTACGGGAATATAAATATGAATATAAATATGAATATAAATATGAATAAAGAATGTATAATAAAGAATAAGATAAATTGGAAAAGTGTGAAAGTAATAACGGAACGGAACAAGTATTGAATATATATATAAAATAAAATAAAATAAAATAAAATAAAATAAAATAAAATAAAATAAAATAAAATAAAATAAAATAAAATAAAGTACAATATTAGTAAGAGTCAAAAACATGGCAGAAGAGTCTTCGATATGGAGTTAGTCTCTAATCGAAAAACTAATCAAACTCAAATCAGCAAGCCAAAACATTTTCAGCGCTTCGCATTTAGTTTTTTACCCTTTTTATTAAATTTTTCCCTGTTTTTCTCCTGTTTTTCTCTCCTTTATTTATTTATTTATTCCACGGAAATAAAAAGCGAATTAACGCCGAACCCGTTATTATTATAATATTATTAATAATTATAGAGTTTATCTTCCGAAACGTAAATTTTTGACCGATATCCGAAATCCGAAATCCGAAAAATACCTGAAAATAAAAAATACCTGAAAAATTAAATTGGGAATCTAAAATACTAAATAAAATACTGACAGGCACTAAACGACTCAACCGTCGTAACCGTCGTTTAAATTTTTGTAAAGACTATTTATATGCTCATAATATAATCGATATATTTCTTAAGTAATACAATAGTTAGCTAGTTAAGTTTTTTCTTGGTTTCTTTAAAAGATCTATAAAAAATGTTATGTAGTATTTCATTCATACAACTTTACTGTTCAAAGTTGCGCTTCTTAATAAAAGTATTTGACATAATTAATTTACTATATAAGTTTCTCAGTTATGTTACAATGCTACGTATATACTAATTGTATACTATTTTGTAGTTACTGTTTTTATAACTTTCATCAGTATTATAATTAATTACAAATTGTAATAACAATAGATCCACATATACACAAAGTAAAAAAAGTACATAAAGTATAAAGTATATAAATAATAATATGATATGATATGAGTAATAATTAATTAATGAGTAAATAAATTAAATGACCATTCCCCCTCTCATTCTCAGCCACAATTTTAAACAAACTCACACAAAATGTGTCAAAAAGGTGTTACGGAGAGGGCAAACAATAGAAATTGATAAATTTTAATTTATTTAATTATTTAATTAATTATTTGCCTTGTTATTTGTGGGGGGGAGGGCGTTAAAAGTAAAAGGGGGCACTTAGTTTTTTGTTTATTGCTTGTTTAAGGAAATATGGTCAGATGGAATGGTGATTAGTAAATTTATTAAGGGATCTGAAAAATCTGTCATTTTTTTCTATATATCGGAGTTTATTTATAGCATCTTTTTAAAAAATAAATAAACTGTATTTAAATGCTCAGTATCCCCATAATTAACTATTAATTAATTATTTATATATCTATATTTATTTATAAATGATTAAATTATTTATTATAATAAATTAATTAACAAATATAATAATAACAAACATAATAATAACAATGATATTAACAGATTTACCTGATGATGTATTAGAAAGCATTTATGCAAATTTAAATAAATCATCTTTAGTTAATTTAAAATTAACTTGTAAATATTTACATAATGTTTCTGATTATTTTTTATTAAAAAATATTTATTTTTATGATGATGATAAACAAATGAAACCAATTGATGATAATAATTTTACAGATTTAACAAATAAATTTACTTTAATTCCTTTATCAAAATTACAAATTTTTAATGAATTTTTAAAAAATAATAATCATTTAATTAATTCAATTGAATTTATTCAATTTAGTAAAGCAATTGATTATAAAATTGATGAATTGGTTTCCTTTATAATGAAAAATTGTCCAAAATATTTAACGTTTTAATTATGAAGGTCAATATTTAAATTTTATCAATGATAATAATGATAATAATAATAATATTAATAATAATAATAATAATAATAGTATTAATTATAATAATTATAATTATAATACAATTAACACTAATATATTATATGAAAATGATGAAATTAATTTGAATAATAATTATAATGATGATAATTATGATTATAATAATAATATTAAATTAATCCCAGAAAATTATAATTTAAATTATTCAAATAAATTACCAATTCATTTATCTTCTTTACATATTTATCAACATAATGATTCTTTTAAAGCAATTGATTTAAATTTAGAAATTACTAAAGTTTGTATTGAAATGAATGAAATTGAATTAAATTCTTTCTTAGATTCTAATTTAATTGAAAAATGGTCAAATAATTTAAAAACTTTAAAAATTTATAATTCAATCTCTTATGATTATCTAAATAAAAGTTTACAAAATTACTCAAATAATAATAATAATAATAATAATATCCTAACTTCTTTTTTCAATAAACTTGAAAATTTATCTATAACAATTACAGATGAAACGATTTTTAATAATTTATTTTTATTAGATACAATGGATATGTCTTGTATTAAAAATTTAGAAATTAGATTTAAAAGAATTACTTTTAATTCATTTAATAATAATAATAATTCAATTGATCAAATTGTAGATTTATTAAATAATAAAATAAATTTTAATTCATTAACTCAATTATCAATAATTAATTTAAATAATTATGATATTTTAAAAAATAATAATATTTATAGAGATGAAATCTTAAAAAATAATAATTTATGTTATAATTTATTAAATCATTTTAACATTTTTAATGAAAAACAAAAAAATATAACAACTTTAACATTATGTTTAAATAATTTTTTAAATGTTGTCGGAAATATAAATAATTTAAATTTAAGTGATGATTATTTTAATAAAAAATTAGAATTTTTCAATAATTTAAAATTATTCCCAAATTTAAAAAATTTAATTATACCAGATTTCTTATTTAACTGGTTACCATTCTTAAAACAATTTGGTGATATTAATGAAAATTATAGAAAAAATTTAAATAATGAAAAAATTGAAACTGTTATACGTTTATTATTTAAAAGATTTGGTAATTCAACATCAAGATCATGTTTAGATATTGCAGATTTCCCACTTTTAAAATATGGTCATAATATAAACCTAAATCCTTATCTAAATTTACTTAAACCAATCATTCAAGATCTTTCAATTTCAATACCATCTCTTTCATTACTTAATCTTGGTGGATTTGTTGTTACAATTCATAGAGATACTTATAATAATGTTACAAGTATCAACGGTGTGTTTGATAATTGGAAATGTTGATTATTTTCCTAATATGGAAAACATATAAAAATAAAAAGATCAGCGCGGTTTATTGAGAAAAAATTTATTTATTACGGATTTGTTATTTTAGTTTATTTGATTTATTGTAGCCTTTTTTTTAAATTATTTGATTTGTTTATTTCGTTTTTATAACTATTAATATTATTTAATTGCTAAGTAAATTTGTCTTAATAAAATACCATCTCATAAAGAATATTAAAGAGAGAAAAAAAAGGAGGTCATGCTTCACCAGAATAGTTCTCCTTGGAAAACAATTACATCAACTTTAAAATCATCTGACATTTATTCCTTGAATAATAAAACACCCGAAAAAAGACAACAACATGGTCAAGAGTTATATTCAGAGAATGGCTCGCCCTTACCAAGTAGTTTTAAATTTACTCCAACAAAAGGTAAAAAACTATATCCACATTTAAATCCACCAGATCGAAATTTGTTATCATCAAATATAAATTCAAGTCCTATACATGATTATCATAATATGAATATGAATAATATAAATCTAAATAATGATTATGATGAAAGTTATTTAAATAAAGAAAATTCATCGTTTATATCAGCAATGGATAATCTTGGTAAACAATTATTCTCTTCAAATATTTCAAATAAAGTAATTAATGAATTTAGTTCAAGATATGAAAAAATAAGGGAAGAATCAATTATAAATGTTCAAGAATTAAATAATACAACAACTAATGATGAATTAAATCGAAGGGCATCCGGTAGATTTTCAAATTCTCATAAAAATAGATTTAATAGAATGGAATCAATTGCTTTCCATTATGCTGCAAAACGTTCAAAAGCATTAGAAAATAGTAGTAGTCCAAATAAAGATGATTTAAATTTTTCAAAATCAAATGGAATTCAAAGGAAACTTATACCAACAAATGAATCAATTGAATTAAATAATAATACAATTTTAACACCTGGAGATAAAAGATTTTTTATTAAACCATTAGAAAGTGCTAGTAAAAGATTAAAAGTTGATCAAAATAATTTTAAAGAAATTGATTCAAGTCCAACAAAATCTTTATATGAGAAGGAACAATTAAAAAATATTTATTCAAAATCAAATGAAAATAATGATGTCAATAATAATAATATACCCAGCTATTTACAACCAACAAAGGCTTCATTATGCAAATCAACATCTAATAGACAAATATCACCTTCAAAATCTTCAAGATCTCTTTCTAATAACCTAGCATCTGATATGGATACCCCAATATTAAAACCCCAAGAAGCAAGTATATCCAGAGGCCTTTCTAGATCACCTTCAATATCTCCAACACGTTCTTTATTAGCATCTAAAAATTCAAGTCCTTCATCAAAAATTTCTCCATCAAAGGCATTTTCTAATTTAAATGAAATTTTAAACACACCACCAACATCATCCTCAAATGAAATTCATACAAATAATCAAAATAATCAAATTCCATCATCAAAATCTTCAACTTTTTTAAACAACGATAAAAATTTTTCAAGAACTAGAATACCAAGATCAAAAACACTGGGACCGCATAATAACAATGAACAAACTTCTATACCTAGATCAAAAACTTCAAATTTATCATATTCAAAATCTCACCTTGCAAGTTCTAGCACAAATAATATTAGAACATTATCTGGATCTTCATCAATCCCAAGACTAGCTAAATTAGCAACTGCAGAATCTCGTATTAGACAGGTTTCTAAATATGATGGTGGTGATGATAATAATAATAATAATAATAATAATAATAATAATAATAATAATAACAATAAACATTTAAAACCATGGAGATAATTTTCTTATCTTTGTTCTTTACATATATTTTTTTTTATAAAAAATTATAGAATCCTTTATATCGCAAAACTCTCTCTTTTTAGTTAATATAAGTACCTAATTAATGATTTGATTAAATCAATCAATCAAAGTATTAACTTTTTAAATTAAATTTCATTTGGTTTAAAAAAAGTGTATTTAAGTCGTCCAAGCTGGGACTCGAACCCAGAATCTTCAGTTTAGGAGACTAACGCGTTCACCATTACGCTACGTGGACTCTAATTTTTCGTTCGTCCTTGTGGGGTTCGAACTCTGGTACTTTCACAACAAATACCATTAGACTAAACGACCTAAAAACACATAAAAAATGTTGAATTATTTTCATATGGTATAGTGGTTGAAAAATATTTTAAACGTTTTATTGAACTTTTTCAAGTTTAACACTTGCTTTTACTATTATTGGTCTAATTTTACCTTAAAATATGATGTCTAACAATTTTATAACATTAATTTTACTCTTATTCTATATTTTTAAAAAAGAGTTAACAATAAATTTTTAAATAAAAAATAAATTTTTTACAAAACTAAAATTTGAAAATTTGATTACGTAAACAATTTTCCAAAATATAGTAATAGAATTATTTTAAATAATCATCATTTCAACTATTCCAATGATGTTCCAAACAATATCAATTAGATCATCTAATATTATCATGCTACAACGAATTTAATGATAGGAATCATAGAAACAATGATTACAATATAATACTATTACTTAATTAAGCTCTAAATTAGCAGTTATAATAGATTCTTTAGCTTTTCATACTTTTCAAAAATGTGCACATAGGATTTTATATTCCTTTAATCTATGAATATACAATATTATAATATTTATATCATTAATGTTGACGTTATATTAAATTTTTATTATATATTAATTATAAAACAGTTCATTAATTTTTCCCTTCTTTTCTTTTCTCTTTCTTTCTTTAAAGAACCAACTTCATGCTATTATAAGTAAAACCAAAATAATAATCAATACCACTATTAAAATTGCAATACAACAATTACCACCCATTTCGTTTGTTGCTAAAAATTTATTTATTCTTCTCATACCAGTATTAACTATTTTAAAATTTAATCTTTCCATGTTATTTTCAACTTGATCTAATAAATCTTGTTGATAATCTAACTCATCACCAATAGATATTGCTTGTTGATGTAAATTATTAATTGAATTTGTTAATTCATTAGAAATTAAATCATCTTGTTCTTGTAATAATTGTTGATGATATTCACGAGTAGCAGGATCAAAATCTGGATTATTATTAATATTATCCTTTGCCTCTTTATTCAAATCTGTCATTGGTGTTGTTGTTGTAACTGTTATATTATCAGCAAATGGATTTATACCATAACCACCTTTCAGCGTTGATACATTTTTATCAACTAAAATTTTATTTAATTGTTCATTTAATGACTGTATTTTTTTCTTTCTTTCATCAACTTCCTCATCTGATATCTCATTAAATGGATTATCAAGTATATTTAATTCTTTTGATTCAACTGCTTTGATACTACCTTCAAGGTCATGTATGCAAGAAACTATTTCATTTTGTAGTGTTAAAAAATCTAGCGATTGTGGAGAAGTGTCTCTTAGTTGATCTATAAGTGGTGTTGTAGCTTGATATAAAGTATTAAATGGATCCATTCTTTTATATTATTGCGATTATATATCTATATGTACATGTGATACTAAAATAGTTTCACTAATAATGATAAAACTATCATAAAATGTCAAACAGTTAAATTATCAGTACTCAGCAAATACACACACACATGATAAACAGCTACAGTACTAGGGCGGTGTAATATTAGCGACAAATAGAGACAAAAATAGAAATTTAAGAACAATAAGACGAAACAAGAAATTTGGAAATTGATCAATTTTAAAGATCGGTTCATTTTTTCTTAAGAGCAACTTAGGGTCAAAATAATTAATTCTTAATAATATATTTTCTTTTTGTAAATTAGTAGTATCAAATGCAAAAGAATACTAATAGAGATATACAGATTTCTAATATGACTACTCTTTTACCCTTTCGAGATCATGCACATTTAGAAGAGGAAGATAATTTAATTGGAATGAATATAATTATGAAATTGAATAATGAACAATTATTATCACTTTTAGGAGCGTATACATCAGATAAGGTAAAACTCAAAGTTGTTGTTAAAGATGGTAAAATTAATGGATTAAGAATAGTACCAATTAAAGGTATAGCACCATCATCACAAAAAGTTGAAATTGTTAAATGTAATTTAGTGAAGGAAACTAATGGAATTATATATCATGATGTTCCTCAAAATTCTAATAAATCATACGCTGTTAATTTAGGTCCATTAGATTATCGATTAAATTTAATTAATTATAAACCAAATTCAAATCAGGAGAATTTGGAAAATATTCGAAAATTCAATAATTTAGTTAAAATTATTCAATGTATTGCAGATAATGTTTCAGCTGATGATAAATCTTACAGAATTGGATTATATTATGATCAAAGGAAAATACTTCATATACTAACAGAAAATGAAAGAAAATTTAAAATAACTGAAAGAAAATATATTGAAAATTTGCTAAATATTTTAAAACCCAATAATTCTACTAATGATAATATAATTGAATGGAAATGGTTTAAAATGATTAGATCTTTCAAATATACTAAATTTTTAAAGAAATTATTTCAAGAAGGTTACAGATCCAGTGATTCATATTTAATGATTTATTCTGGTAGAATTGATCCTAATATGATGAAACAAAAAATTAAAGGTAAAATTAAAGATAAAGAATTAGATAAAGATAATGCTGTTTATAATGATACATCTACACCAACTTCTCCAAATATTGTATCAAAATCTGCAACAACAACATCTAAATCAAGAACAAATTCTGATAATAGTACATTTTCAAGATCTACATCTTTAAGTACTAATGAAAGTAGACATACAACACCACCAATTGAAGAAAAGGATAAAGAAAAACCCATTGATATTAAAAACAAGGATATAATAAATAAAAGAGAGTTTAAAGAGATTAAAGAAGTTAAGAAAACTAAACGATCATTTAAAGAATATCAATTAGCAAAAGGTTTAAATTCTGCATCATCATCAACCCCTGCTTCACCTATAATTAAAACAAAGAGTACAATAGATGAGAAAATTAATTCACCATGTTATAATGACGATAAAATTATACCATCAAAACGTAAAATTGAAGCTATAGAAAGCAATGATAATAATGATACTCATAAAGATTTAGATAAAGATAATAATAAGATTTCTACTAATGATAAAGAAATTAAAAAGGTTTTCAATCCGAATAAAATACCTAAAGGACCACGTTATCGTATACCTGATAATGATACTGAAGCAACAGAGTTAGTTAAATCATATCAAACTAAATATTTAAAGTATTATAAATTATACCAAAAATTGAAAACATTTGAATTAAATAATCAAACAATGACGAAAACTAATATTGAAGATATTAATAAATTAATTTTTAATTTGGTTGAAATGCAAAATGAACTGGAGAGTATTAAATGGAGATTAGGAATTTATACGAAAAGAAACATTTAAAGAAAAAACAAACAAAATATTTAGAATACCCGAGAACAATATATATTTACTATTTACTATATATACTTATTTTTATAATACTAATAATAATACTAATAATAATAATAAATAAGGCATTAATTAATTAATTAATAATAATAATAAATATCTAATATATATGAATAAAATATTTACATAATCATAAAAAAAATATAAATATACATTCAAACAAAATTATAAACAGAATAATGAAGTATCTAACATATTAGTTAAGTTTATAATAATTTTCTATCAACAAATTGTTTGTAAAGAGCTGCACCTAATCTACCTGGTGATGGGACAACTTCAACACTTGCAGCAGTAAGAGCTTCAATCTTTGATTGAGCAGTACCTTTACCACCAGAAATTAAAGCACCAGCATGACCCATTCTTCTACCTGGTGGAGCTGTAACACCTGCAATAAATGAAACGACTGGTTTTGGAACATCTCTAGTTAAATTATATTGTTTTAAATATTCAGCAGCTTCTTCTTCAGCTGAACCACCAATTTCACCAATCATAATAATACCTTCAGTTTCTGGATCATTAACGAATAAAGTTAAAGCATCAATAAAATTAGTACCTGGAGATGGATCACCACCCATACCAATAACTAAAGTTTGACCTAAACCAACTTTTGTAGTTTGAGCAACAGCTTCATAAGTTAAAGTACCAGATCTTGAAACGATACCAATTTTACCTCTTTTATGAATTGATTGTGGCATAATACCAATTTTACATTGTTCTGGTGCAATAATACCTGGACAATTTGGACCAACTAATCTTGTCTTTGATTGAGTTTTTAACATATCAGAAATTCTTAACATATCTTGTTGTGGAATACCTTCAGTAATACAAACAACTAATGGAATTTCAGCTTCAATTGCTTCTTGAACTGCAGATGCAGCAATTGGAGGTGGAACGAAAATACCAGATGCGGTTGCACCAGTTTCTTTCATTGCTTCTGCAACAGTTGCAAAAACTGGTTTACCAAGATGAATTTCACCAGCTTTTTTTGGATTTGTACCACCAACAATTTGAGTACCATAATCTAAAGCTTGTTGTGCATGGAAAGTTGCTTGTCTACCAGTAAAACCTTGAAAGATAACTTTTGTATCTTTATTAATTTTTAAATTTTTAATAGTATCAGCGTAATTTTTAACCTGACGAGTTGTGGAGAATGATCTTCTAAGCATTATTAAATATATATATATATGGGTGGTTGTGTGTGTGTATACAAATGATTTAAAAGTTAAATCTAATAAAAGACTAAAGAGAAAAAAGAGGAGAAGATTTTGAATTGAATTGAATTAAGTAAACATTTCAAAAAGGAGAAGAAAGAGAGAGTGGGAAAGAAATGAAGAATAAAAGTCAAGTTAGAAGAAGTTGAAATAGTTACAGTATCATAAATAATAAATAACAATATACAATATTCGTTCGATATCAACAACACTATAAAGCGCTAATAAAAACACAAACACATCATCATCATCATCATCATCATCAATTAATTTATTAATTAAATTTACATACCCACTATAAATTCACCACCCCACAATAACAATCTTATTGTTTGAGTTTTTATGTCGTTATTGTGTTCATACACAAATTTTTTACACACTATCGGAGACACTTTCCCGTTCACCGTTACAGTCACGACACGCTTACGTAAGCTCGGACAGCGGGATCGCATATTTTATTTTTTTAGTTGCTGGCAATTCCTTATTCCCAGATTTGCACCTCTCAGTTTATAATGGGAGAACGGAGATAAATTCAGAGATTATCATAATTATCATCGATTCATTATCATCGTCACCGTCATAGTCATCGACGCGTCGCTGAGTTTTTATCTACTATCGTTATTTCCTAATTGGGTAATACATATATTATATATTATATAAAGGATTAATAACTGAAGAGACATCCATATGTAAGTGCACGAGATCCAAGTGTATCCCAATCTTCATTATTAATCCACATTTCTTCAATTATTTTCAACCTAGCATATATACATCCACCTTTCCATCCAAGAACTAATGGATCAACTTCACCTTTACCTGTAATATCAATGTTCATACTAGTACCTTCAGTTAACATATCTGATATTTCTTGAATTTGTGCTTTACTTAATTTAAATTCTTCGTCTTCTTCCTTTTTACCATTACTACTACTATTATTATTATTATTACCTTCATGATCACTATTTTCATCATCATCATTATCATCGTCATCATCACCTTCTCCATTTTTACTCTTATCTTTACTTTCCTTATTTTCTTTATTATCTTTATTATCTTTATTATCTTTATTATCTTTATTATCTTTATCTTTATTCTCTTTAATTTCTTTTTCTCTTTCTTTTTCTTTTTCCTCTCTTTCTTTAGCTCGTTGTTTTTGTTCCTTTTCAAAATCTTTCTTCCAAGTCTTAATTAAATTAATAGCTTCAATAAGTTTAGAACTAGATAAAATATCATTTCTATTAATATGTAATCGATCCATTAACATAACATCAAATCCTTCTAATCTAGCTCCACCTCCAACTAAACATATATTACTATACATTTTCTCAATTTTACTTTGATCATTTAAACCTGAAACTGTTATACTTTCAATAATTGCACGATCAAGTGGTGTCATATTTTGTCTCATTGAATTAGTATAAATAATTTCATCTTCTTTATTACCTTCTTTATTATTATTATTATCTTTAACAATATTTTCTTTATCATCTTTCGCTTCATTATTATTATTTGAAATCTCAATTTGTTTTTGAGCATAATGTGCATTCCTATATCTACTTTTTAATTTACAACTTATATCATTAGTTTTACCACGTCTACCACTACCAATTGTATTAGAATTTGAAAATAATTCACTTAATTCAACAAGTAATTCAATTAATTCTTCAAGATTTAATTCTGTAATTTTAACACCAGTACGTTCTAAATCTTGTAAAATTGAAATTGGATCATTATTTAAATATCCTGTAAATTTATTACTTTTACCTTCAAATAATGGTTCATGAATTTCTTTATTTGGTGAAATTTTACCTAATAATACTCTATATTTTTGTAAATTAGTTTTATTATCTTCTCCTTTAATTTTATTATTATTATTATTATCTTCAATGAAAATTTCTGGATAAAATAATCCCATTGGACAAATTATACCTTCATCAAAACATTTAAATTGAAATCTTTTAATTTTGGAATTTGATTCATAAATTGAAAAATTACCAACTTGAATTGCAATTTTTGAATCATCAAATGTACCATGATCTGAAAATGTTGATTCAATTAATTTCCAATCTTTTAAATTTTCAAAATTAATTTTAAAATATGGAAATTCTTGTTGAATTAAACTTTTACCCCAAAATCTAATTACATCAGACATACCATAATCTAATGAAATTCTACTATCCTCTAAAATTGCACCATCATCAACACAACAAATATGAATACTACTAAATCCAATATCAACTATACAACCAGTACTTAAACCTAATCCAAATGATGATGATATACCTTCTTGAATTAATGTTGCATTTTTAAAATTCAATCTAACTAACAAAATTTCCATCATTGATTCAACATATGATTTCCTATATAATGAAGGTATAACTAAAACAACATTTATCCTTTTAAAATCATTTTTATTTTTAATTTTAAATTTATTTAAAATCGTATGATATAAAATTAATTCAATATCACCTAAAATTTCTTCAGTTGATGAATAATTTAAATCTTGTTCATTAAATCCAATTTCAACTGATGAATTTTTAAAATTTGATTTTGAATTACCAACTGATGAAAATAAAAATGGTGATCTAATATTCCATTCATTTTCATTTGATAATCTAAAAACTTCATCTCCAACAACATATTCTCTACCAGTTGATTTAATCCATTCAGATGCTTTAATAAACATATTTTGATGAATTGAATTAGAATTAATATCATCACCAATATCTTCAATAATTGGATCAGAATTTTGTTGCTTTAAATTAAAATTAAAACAAACTTCATGACAATTTGGTAAAATTCTACGTTTATAATATTTCATACGTTCTTTAAAACTTGAAATAATAGGTTTACGTTTTTTATTAAAATTTTCTTCATCATCAAGTACAAAATATTTTTCAGTTTCATCATTATCATTATCATTATCATCATCATTTTCTGATACTAAATGACGTGGTGGATCTAAATTTTTTAAATTTTTGTCATTGGATATTTCAGTATTTTCATTTTTTTTAATATAACCAATTAGATTAGGTACTAAAATAGGATCAACATCATCAGCCCATCCAATTTTAATATCACGACTACCAGGGTGAATAACTAATGTTCTTTCTTCTCCTTCATCATCATCATCATCATCATCATCATCATTATCATTATTATTATTTTCTTTATTTTCAGTATCAATATCCATACTTCCATTTTCATTCTCATTATTCCTCTTATTATTTAATTTAGGATTATTATTATTATTATTATTATTATTATTATTATTATTATTATTTGGAGTAATTGGTTTTTTGTTTATCTTTTCTTTCATATTACGTAAAATTCTGTAATTTTCATCTTTTTTTAAATAATTAGTATAATAATTTTTTTGATTAATTAATAAAACTTGAGGAATTGAAGAAAATGATAAATTATTTTCATTATCAGTTCTTCTGACACCTTGTTCATCTAATCTTAATTGTAATTTTTCATTTGCTTTTTGACGATCTTTTTTACGTTTTAATAAAATCACCGGATCTGTTGTTGGATTCCCACGTTTAGAAGGTGCCATCGTTTGAGATATCAATTAAACCTTGACTATTATTATCCAATAAATGAATAATATCAATAAAAGCAATAAAATATTGTCTAATATTTCTTCGAATTTGTAAAAAAGTTGAACCAAAACTGGCAAAATTAATTAATTTTGTTACGAAAGAAATTATCATAACGCGCAACAATATTTTATTATTATTAAGTTTTACACTATATATAAAATAACCAATTAAATAAATACCAAATTATATGCAATGTTCACCATTATCTATTACACGAATAATAAAATCACTTAAATGTCTCCATCTTAAAACCACACACATTGTTAAACACATTGTAGCAAACAGCATACTTGTTAATACAACACCACTTGTTAAAATTGTATAAGAAGCAAAGGATAAAATTGTTAAAATTAACCAAATTGTATCAGGTAAATAAGGCATTTCATTTTTAATAATTAAAGCAAATTTATAAATTAATGAAGTATTAATAGTTGAATCAAAATTAAAATTTTTTTTATAATAATTTTTATCATTAACATATTCTAAAAAATTTACAACATCACCGACGACATTTTCAGAGAATGCAGAAATTGAAATTAAATTTGTAACTAATCTGTAAATTGCAAACATAAACATTGTAACTGTAAATAAACCAGCTAATTCTAACCAAACGGGTTGTCTATGTAAATTTTCAACATCTATATTGTTATCTAGGTTAACGTTAATATTTAAATTATTATTATTGTTATTATTATTATTATTGCTGTTATTGTTATATTGAGAATTTTGATTATTAAATCTTCTTGTACCTGAAATTGATATACCTGAATAATCTTGAGTTATTGAATCCCATATTATATTATTGTTAATTCTATTAGTTTCATTATTATTATTATTATTATTATTATTATTGTTATTATTACTATTATTATTATTTAATCTTTCATATTGTATAATAACATTCCTTGCTTCATTTATTGATCTAATTAAAGGAAATCTAATATGAACATTTGAATCGTCATTATCATTACTATTATTATTATCATTATTAGTAGTAGTATTTTCGTTATTCAATGAATTATTTCTAACTAACTGATTTGCTAATGTTATTAATTCATTTATATCTAATTCAGGTATAGTTGTTGTATTAATATCACTTTCATCTGAAGGAATTGAAATATCAAATTCGAAATCTGAATTTGATGAATTATCATAATTATTATTATTACTATTATTTTCATTATAAGTATATTCATTAATAAATCGATTATAATTATTGTTATTATTAATATTATTATTATTACTAATGCTATTTTCATGATCTATAAAGGAATCATAAATGATATCATCTTGATAATTCCTTGGTAACTGTGTATGATCTGTTCCTCGTAAAGATCTGCCCGACCTACTAGATCGTCTTAAACGCATATTTCTACTATTTAAGTTTCTATTCTGTTGCATAATAAAGCAGTGGAAATATATATAATATATATAATGTATTTAATATGAATATAAATAAAAAACTCTGACGATATCAACAGATATTCTAATATTGTTACTATTAAGAACACTCCTTCTTATCATGATTATAAAGCAATGATGCAATAATGCTATGTTATATAATATATAATAATATATAATATATAATAATATAAAAATTATTGATCGATCGATCGATTGAAATTTGTGCATGTGACAAAATCAAAAAATTAATTTAATGACAGAACATCTGTACACCAGAGAATAACAGATTTTCTTCAACTGTTAACCGGGCTGTGCAACGAGAAATGAGAAATGAGAAATAAGAAATAAGAAATAAGAAAGAGGTGTGGTCGATCGACGCTTTTTTTTCTAGATTTTTTTTCTTTCTTCGCATTTCTTCCCCACTTATGCAGTAACAATTTGCTATAGTAATTTGCTATAGTAATTTGCTATAGTAATTTGTAATAATGAATTTCTATTCGTTTGTTTGCAGTTTGCTTTGTGAGGGAAAAAAAACTGCGCTTTTAACATGTTAACACTTTAATGAGTTTGAATGTTAGCTAAGTTTATCACTTCATTTTTTTAATATATTATTTATATAGACGTATATATCTATAATACAATAAGTAACAATTACAATGTCTGGAGGTCCTGTTCCTGTCTGGAAAAAATATACAACTGGTTCTACCGGTATTTGGGAAACATTTAGAAAATGGGCAACTTTAGTACCAAATAGATCATCAGGTAATCCTTATGTTCCATATTATCGTGTTCCATCACCATCAAGTGAAAAACATATTTATAAAGATGCAAGAACTTTCCCTGCTTCTGATATATGTGGAAATGATTATTTTGCAAGGGATAATAGAAGAAACCATCCACGTATTTCAACTTTTGATCAATCAAAAATTGGTGGTTTATTAAAATTAGGTAATTCAACAAATTCAAGATTACCAAAAGGTGATGAAGGTGTTAAACAATTAGCCGTTTTAAAAACTGAACCTGTTAAATTAGTTGAAGTTTTAAAATCTGCTCCAAAAAATGTTATATATGGTGAAGTTTTAGGTAAACAAGGTGAACCAATTGTTGCTCCAAATTTAAATAAAAAATTTACTATTAAATTATTAACTGAAGAAGAACATGGTATGTATAGTGATGATTATCCATGTAGAATCTTCAAAGCAACTGCTTAAAGAATTTAAAAAGGAGAGAAGAAAAAAAAAACATTTCTTTATTTATTTATTTGTTTATTTTATTTAAATTTCTTATTTTTTTATTTTATATAAAAGAACAATATATATTCGTCAATCATTCATTTCATTACATTACTTTAGATTACTTTAGATTACTTTAGATTATTTTTTTTATTGTTATAATTAATTATCTTTTTAATAATATATATATAGTATCTAATTTAACTTTTAATTATTATTTAAACATGATCTATCAATATCAATATCATAACCTTGTTTTTCAGCCATTAATTGATGATGAACAATATCATCACTCTCCCATGGATATGCAATCCAACAATCTGGTGTTTCACGTGCTGAAATATAATGTCCTTCTTTTGCAATACATTCAGGTAATAAAGCCCTCTTTTCTTTTAATTTATTATGTAAAACAAACATATAAAATTCAGTCTCTAATTTATTATTTGGTGATTGTTTAATTGCATCTTTAATTAATTCATTAATTGCATAATGAATTGTTGTACGTGAATCATCAACTTCATCAATAACTAATATTTTTTTACCAACTAAATCAATATTACAATCTTTATAATCAATCCATTGAATTCTTTTAACACCAGTTTTACCAACTTCTTCAATATCATCACCTTTTGTTGCTAAATCTTCATATAATGATAATATAATTGCAAAAATTCTTTTAGATGATTCTCCAGGTTTTTTCAAAAATGTACGTAAAATACGTGCAGGTATAAATCCACCACCACCAATTGCAATTATAAAATCAATATCTAATTCAAGAATTTTTGGTGCAATTTCTTGACATAATTGATGAATATGATTATATGATATATAAATTTTTTCTTCGTTACTCATTTTGTAAAATTTTGATTGTTGATTGTTTATTATTTTTATTGTTTATTTAATAGTTACAATAATAATAATAATAATAAAAATAATACTAAAAAAAAAGTAATTTAATATAAATGAAAGAAAAGTATATCAAGAAGAAGAGGATGAAAAAGAAGAACAAGAACAAGAACAAGATGCTGCTTCTTTATCAATTCTTGTTTTCTTTATCTTTTGAATAAATAAAGTTCAGAAATAGAAAAGAAAAAGAAGAAAATTTTTTTATCCTCGGCTGCAATCTGAAAATAAACAATGATTACGCGTATAGATTAAATCATTTAATGACATATTTGTTATCTTTATTATCATTTATTTATTTATCAATTTATTCATTTATCTATTTATCTATTTATCTATTTATCTATTTATCTATTTATCTATTTATTTATTTATTTAGGTGTTCCTAACATTCTCTTTCAGCAAATGAATTGATCATACCAACACAACTTTCTTCATATTCTTTACAAATAACATCACCATCTTTAATAAATGTATTTGCTTGAACTAATTGTTTACGTGGTAATTTTTTCTTTAAAATAATATCACGGAATTTTAATAAATCATCTGGAATTGTGGTTTGTTCAATATAAAATGATGAACCATTCTTAACATCACCACTGCATTTATAAACATGTAATTTATTTAAAAATTCTCCAATACTTTCTTGACCAATTGATTCAATTTTACTTCTATCAATTTTAATTGTTAAATCACTAAAATCTTCTTTACTATATTCTAATTTAACAAAATCATTACCTGCATCTAAATAATTTTTCAAAATTGCATATCTAGCTTGACAATGAGCTTGACCCCATTTTTGATGTTTTGGATCATAAAATTCCATTGATAATAAACCTGCACGACACATTGAAATATACATAATATAAATTATATCATCTTGTTCCTTTTTGGTTTTATAACCAAAAATTTCAAGTAATTTCCTATTTGTACCTAAAAACATTGCAACTGATTCAGCTCTACATTCTTCATAAGATCCTGCAATTGAACCAAATTTTGAACCCCAAGTTTCACCTTTTTTATAATATGTTTCAATTGGTTTATTATTTAATCCTAAAGGTGGTGATGATTTATCAAAATTAAAATTTCCATTATCTAATTCCATCATTAATTTACCAGTACCATGACCTAATAATTCATGAATACCAACTTGAACTTCAAATGCTTCAACTCTATATTTTTCATATAAATCTTGAATTTCATCACTAATAAATGAAATAGGTTCTTTACTTGATTTTGCACTTAAAACATTACCTAATGAAACATTTTTAAATCCAATATTAATTCTAATTTTATCATAATTTGGTATATTAATACCAGCTGGACAACCAGATCCAGCAAATGTTAAAACTTCTAATGATGTAAAATCAGGTGGTGTAAAAACATCCTTTTCATAATTTTTATCCCATGGTAATTCATTAATAAATTCTTTTGCATTTGAAACTAATTCACCAAATTTTGCAGTTCTTTCTTTATTAACCATTGCAACTAAACATTCCCATTCACCTTTTGTACCTAAATAATCTCTATAAGTTTCAATAAATCCAATATTTGTTTCAACTGTTGGTTTAATATCTTTAACCCAATGAATTTGTGATTGATAATGACAATTCATTGAACCAGTTAAAAATGAAACAATATAATTTTCTAACATTTTAACTTGATTTTCATTTGCTGCATATTTTTTAGCTAATTGTAAATTTTCAACAATTTTATTAAATTCTTTTGAATGATCACCAAATTTAAATGTTAATGATGCATCTCTACCATCATTAATTTTAAAATTAATTTTATCAGGGTAATAACCAGTTGAATTTGAAATAAATGAACTTGCAACATGAACAATAAAATTTAAATCATCAATTTTTGAAACTCTAATATTTTCTGGCATAATACCATGTTTTGCTAATGCAGAATCAATTGCTTCACCTTCAATTTTAGTTACAAGATTTAAATAATAACCTGAAATATGACCATCTTCAGGTGATCCTAACATTGAAATTTTATCATCTAATGAATAAATTAAATTTTTAATTAATTCAAAAGATTTTGAAATTTCAGAATTATTAATTGAATTAACTAATAATTGAAATTCATCAATTGAAATTCTTGGTATAAATTTACTATCACCAAATGATTTATAATTACCTAAATTTGCTAAAATTTGAGATGAATATTCTAAATATGATTTAACAATTTTTGAATCAATTGATTTAAAAGAATTTTCATAATCACCTTTAACTTCATTATGAATTTTTAAAATTAAATCAAAAATTTGTTCACTTTCAGGTGAAACTGATCTTAAAACAGCTCTTGAACCCCAATGACCAGCTTTTGAAAAATAATGAGCATATAATTTCTCCTTTTGAGTTAATTGATCAAAATACTTTTTGGCTGATAATTTTGCAATTGGTGCATCTTTATCAGCAAGGAATTGAGTTGGATCAAAATTTGATTTTAAACTTGCCATATCTCTTTTAAAAATAAATTTATTAGATTGTAACAATTGTTTTGATGATTTATTAAATAAAAATGAATTCTTCATATATCTGAATAAATGAGGGAGAAATAACAAAGTTACAATTTTTGAAACTCTATAAGTTACGTGATTTAATGCTTCTATATATGAATAACCAAATTGAAAGATTGTGGTCTAACTCAATTGAAGATGGCAAATTACTTCAAAACTGCAAAAGCTGTTGTTGATAATCGACGTGCGTGTGAGAGTGGAGTAGTGCGTATTCACTATTTACCTAACAAACAAATAAAGTTTATTATGTGTATTATGTTTATTTATTATTTTGTACATATTTTAAAAATAATTGATATCTTTGTGAATCAACAAGGACAAGGAATAATATATAGAATGGAAAGACATCCACAAAATAAAGTTCAGGATGATTTATATGATAAGATGATAGACAATTTAAAAGAATTAAATGCTAATGTTGAACGCATGAATCAATTATTATCTGAGACTAATAAAACTAATGAAACCGCCGTTTTAGTAAGTCAACTCAATTCATCTTATTTAGATAGCATATCTTTTCAACTTGATTTACAAAGAAAAGAAAATGAAAAAGATAAAAAAGAAAAATAGATAGCAAACAGTAACGATGTGTGGCTTGTCAACCATCTTACAATGAATGTAAATTTTGATATTAATTTAAGCTTGTTTTATTAGAAATATGTATATTATACACAATTATTTAATTATTTAACTATTCATAATATGAATATATAGATATAATAAAGTAAAAAAGAGACACCGAATTTGTATATTATGGAAATATATTATGATTAACATAAAGTTGACTGTAGAAAATTTTTTGTCTTTCGTTTTATAAGTTGATCATTTTGTATGATGCATTAAAGAATATTTATTCACAATTATTTTGGAAGTAAGTTGAATCTCTTTTTTAAAGTAACTCTTTGTCTTGAGAATTTGTCATCTGGAGAGAATCTAGCTGGATGTGCAGATTTGGTGATTTCGCCGGATTCGGTGACTTTCTTCAAAGTGTAAATTCTCTTTCCATCAGGACCAAGGGTGTACATTAAATGCATGTTGTGTTGTCTCTTGTGTATCTAATTTAACAGAAGAAAAAGCAGCTTTCCAGTACCACAAACGTTGACTTCCATTGAAACTGAAAAAGAGCAAAAAAAAAAATAAAATTAAAAAAATATTGAAAATTTTCAGACAGAAAAAAAAAGAAAGAAAAAGAAAAAAAAAGCTGGCACGCCGCTTACGTCAGCACAATTGGAAATCGTGCCAGCAAACATTTCATTTATTGCTTACTGGATTGTTTTACTATCCGATGATCAGTAGTCATTGTCAATTGCTGGAGTTTACTTTCTGTAGGATTTACAGTTGGTTAAATCTAATAATCATATTCAAATAATAGATATCAAGATGTCCAATGATATCTTTTCGGATTTGCTGAAATCATCCGGTGCAGCATCAAATTCTTCGAAAATAGATGAAAAAAATTTATCATTGAATCAAAGATTGCAATTTAATGGTAATAGTAACAATAATAATGGTAAAAAGCATGATGGATTAGACTTAGAATTTTTAGATAGTTATGTTTCTAACATATCATCAACTTCAACTACACCTTTACCAAATACTAAATCAAATAATTCAATAGGTAATTCAGATATTGATGATTTATTATTTTCAAATTCCAATAATAAACAGAATAATATCTCCAATAATCAACAGATCAATCAATCAAGTTCAAATTTAAATAACACAAATCTATTAGATGATTTTTTCGGTCAACCAATTCCCAAGAAAGATAGTACATTGACTAGCCATAACAACACGAATTCTAATAATACCGGTAGCACCACAACGGCACCTCCTTCTACTAATACTACTAAGACGCAAACACAGACTTCAACGTCATCAAGTAAACAAAGGAAAAATAATTCAACTACAGAATTAAAAGATGGAGCATTGGCTGAATTGTTAGATATGGGATTCCCATTAGAAAAGGCAACTATTGCATTAGAATCGACTTCAAGTGGTTATGATGTTAATGCTGCAATATCTTATTTAATGGAACAAGCTCATAATTCTTCAAAACAAGCTAATCGTAATAATACTAATACTAGTGTTGACGTTTATGAATATGATGATTTAAATAAAATTGTTAATAATTTATCAACAGATATTATGTCTACTGCATCATTTTTATTTAATTCTGGTAAAAAGAAAATTCAACAAGGTGTTGAAATGTACAGACAACAGAAATTTGATAGTAATGATGGTAAACCAATTTGGATGAAAAATCAACTTAAATATAAGGCAAATTCAATGAAACTTCCAAATAATGGTAATTATGATGAAGAAGAGGAAGAAATGGATCAAGAGACAATGAAAATTTTAATTCAACAACAAAGAATGAGAGATCAAAATCTGAAAAGGGAAAAAGAAAGGAATTTTGATTTATTATCATCCACTAGTAATAATATTAATAGCAATTCAAATAATAATCAATCAATTAGATCACATTCAAGAATATCTTCAGTTGATTCAAATTCCAGAATTAATTTACAACAAAAAATTCCTGCAAATACATCATCTAAATCATCAAAACCAGCTGATGAGATATACAAATCATCAGCTCGTCATAGATCAAATAGGAATATTGAACAGCCTACGGCAACACCTATTAAGCGATCACAAAATATACCTTCATTAATAGAAACATCAACTTCTGACTTATTGAACTCTGCATCACCATCACCATCACCATCACCATCAGTATCGTCATCACCTTCTTCTTCATTTAAAATTCCACCATTAAATTCAGCTCAAAAATTAGCATTCACAACATCAAGAGAAATTGCACAAGAAAAATTCAAAGCTGGTGATTATAGTTCATCGTTAGAAAATTATTTATCTGCTAGTAATGTAATTCCAATTGATCATCCATTTCAAATTATTTTAAACTCAAATATTTCATTAGTTTATTCAAAATTAGGTAATCCAAAAGATCAATTAATTACATCAAATAAAGGACTTGAATTAATTTCAAAATTAACAAATAATTTACCAGTTAGTAAATTATCAACAATTAAGATTGAAGATAATAAAAATTTAAAGTTCTTTTGGATTAAATTAATGACAAGACGTGCAGAATCACTTGAATTTACTGAAAAATGGTTAGATGCAAAAAATTCATATGAAAAATTAATTAGTGAAGGTGAATCAACAAAATCTATAATGGATGGTAAAAATAGATGTTTAAAAGCTTTAAATCCTGTGAAAAAACCAATTTCAAAACCAATTTCAAAACCAGTTTCAACATCAAGTTCAAAACCAAAAAATAGTGAAATTTTGAAAAATGTTAAAGAATCAAATAAAAAGAAAGAAATTGAAGATGAAGAAAAATTTAATTTACATGATAAAGTTGAATTAAAATTAGATAATTGGAGAATGGGTAATAAAGATAATATTCGTGCATTAATTTGTAGTTTAGATAATATATTATGGCCTGAATTAAATTGGAAACCTGTTAAATTAACAGATTTAGTCTTAGATAATAAAGTTAAAATTTATTATATGAAAGCAGTTGCAAAAACTCATCCTGATAAAATTAATAATAATGAGTCAACTGAAAATAAAATGATTGCAAATGGTGTATTTATAACTTTAAATGAAGCATGGGAAACATTTAAAAAAAGTAAAGGTATGTAATTATATATTTATATAATTATTAATTAATTAATTAAATATGATATTTATATTCAATTATTTATGGATATAAAGGCATAATATTTGGAATTGGACCAATTGGTGTAATTCCATGTGGATTAATTTGTGGATGAGATTTTGTATAATGAAATTTAATATGATCAAAATCTGTTGTTGATTTAAAAGCATCATTTTTCCAATATAAATTTCTTAAATAACGATGAATATGAGGATAATCATGTCTAATCATTTTAATATTACATTTAAAATGTTGATAATAAACTGGATCAAATCTTACTAATGTAGTAAATAATCTAATATCAGCTTCTGATAATTGATTATTAACTAAAAATTCTTCACATTTATCATGTTTAGTTTTTAAAATATTTTCTAATTTATCAAGATGTTTAAATAAATTTGTAACTTCAGATTCATAAGGTTCTTGTTTAGTTGCAAATCCAGCTTTATAAACTCCATTATTAATAAAAGGATAAATCCAATCATTTAATTCATCAATTTCAGATTTAAAATTTTTTGGATAAATATCAATATCTGCAAATTCTTTTGGTAATAAATCATTAAATTCAGTATTAAACATTCTAATAATTTCTGAACTTTCATTATTAACAATTGTTTCTAATTTTTTATCCCATAAAACTGGAACTGTAAAACGACCTTCATAATTTGGATTTGCCTTATAATAAAGTTCTTTAATTCTTTTAAATCCATAAAATGGTTCAATTGATGAACCTTTTGCAGTTGTTTTAATTTCATCCTCAGTTGCAAATCTCCAACCATTATTATCCATATGCCAATGAACAACTGTAACTCCAATTATACTTGTTAAACCTTTAATAATTCTTGTAATTAAAGTTCTATGAGCCCAAGGACAAGCTAATGAAACGTATAAATGATATCTATTTGGTTCAGGTAGATAAGGACCATCTTTTGTAATATGATTTCTAAAAACTGATTGCAATCTTTTATATTCACCATTTTCATTTGCAAATTTTTGAATTTCAATTTTACCTGACATTTTTGTTAATTTAAATTATCTTTTAATAGTACTACTATTGTTTCCTTTCCTTTATCAATTAACAAATAGACTAAGTAGTGTACTAATTTGTTAAATTTAAAAGAATAAACACAAAACTTTCTACTCCTTTTAAAATAAAATCCCACATCTCCCCCAATTGACTTAATTATATTTCAATCCACAGTTTTTAAAAACAATCTCATTTTTCACAGTTAGATTACTAATACATAGTAAATTTTCATTTTTTTCGGAGTTGCTAATTTTATAAAAAACAGGAGCGGTAACTTAATAATTAATTAATTATATGAATCTTATCCATGCTTTGTTTATTTGGCATGAAATTCGTCAAATTGGATGCATATGATACTATATTAGGTAATAGTTTATAATAATCATCCAACCAATGATATGCTTTCCCCATATTTTAAAAACACATAACATAGTAGTATTCTTCGCAATTTAAGGTACTAATTACAGCCATTTTTAATTATTTCTCGTTTAAGGAAACGTTTAGTTGTTGTAGATTTAAACCCCACTCAATTATTTTGAACTGATTATAAAACTTTAAACAATTTTTGAGGTTCACTAGAAATACATCTTGCACGTGTAGGGCTTAAATTTATAATAAGGATATTATTATTATAATAATGATAATAATGATGATAATAATATTATTTAATAGATAATAAACATCAACTTTGTACCTTTCTTAGTTGCTATTATTTATTTGGTACCTATGATTTGCAAATATCATCTTATATAATTATATACAACTTTTATTTATTATTATTAATGAAAAAGGGGTTATTCCCCAACATGTACCGACTTATTATTCCTTATTAGGTATTATTTATGTGTTATATTTAAGCTTATTTCTGATTTACAAGATAAACAGTTAAATCTTTTACTTATTAAAGTTTAACTGTACCCCCATGTGTGAATTAAAATAAATTATTAACCTAGTTAGTTTTAAATTCACTCATACGTTTTTTTTAATAATTAGTACTTGATAATGATAAAAATATAAACAAAAATAACAAACATTTTATTTTTCAGATTTGAAAGTAAACTTTAAGTAAACATGATTACAATAATTCAAAAAAGAAAATTATTTAAATAGGTTCAATTTCATCTTTATTTTTTTTCTTAATTTTTAAAATCTTTTAATGTTTAGTATTTGATTTATATATCTTATTTCTTCCTTTGATAAGTAAGAAAAACATAGAAAAGAAGATTATATATTGATAAATATATCATTATTATTATCAAAATGCTTTTAATTACTTCTATTATTTCAATTTTAGCATCTGCTGTAAATTGTGCTCCTCTTGAAATTTATTCAAATGATATTACATTAACAAACTCAGATGTTGACTGGTCAATTCCATTATTATCAGATGATGCAATTATTAATTCAACTTTAGATATCTTTACTAAAATGCAAAATTCAACTGATGTTGATCAATGTACCAAATGTCAAAGTAGATTAGTTTATGGTAAATCATTAGCAATGACAAGACCTGATTTAATTCCAACAATTTTCGAAAAATGGTGTCTTATGCAAGGTGAACTTTCTGCTTCAAAATGTAATGCTAAATTTCATAGAACAACAGTTGCAAATTCTTCAACTGGTTCAAATTTTGCTGATATGTTATCTTTAATTAATCCTTTATCAATTGATGCAGAATATTGGTGTTATTATCATTCAGCAAATGATTGTGAGCTTCCAACTACTCCTGATGATTTATCAATCGCTTATCTTTGGAATAATACTAGACCTTCAAAAGCTGATAATGTTTTAATTCCAGGTAATGAAACAATTAATGTTTTACATATTTCTGATTTCCACCTTGAATTAGAATATACTGTCGGTAGTGAAGCAAATTGTACAACTTCAATGTGTTGTACCCCTCATTCAAAAACTCCAACTGATTCAATTTCTTCAAATCAAACTTCAGTTTATGATTTATATACTGCTTTATTTGAAGGTTCTTATTATGATCTTAATGGTACTTATCATAAAGGTGAAAAATTAAGTTCTTTAAATAATATATCTGTTCCAGCAACAACTTTTGGTAATTATGAATGTGATGCTCCTGAAGTTTTAATTAATTCCTCATTATATTCAATTGCTGATTTCCAAACAAAAAATAATATTACATTTGATTTTGCTATTTTCACTGGTGATTTAGTTGATCATGATGAAACTAAATATACTGCTTATGAAAAAACTGTTGAAGAAGAAACAATGATCTTTAGAGATATTAAAAATACTTTTAAAAACTTACCACTTTACCCAGTTTTAGGTAATCATGATACTTTCCCATATGGTCAATTAGCTCCACAAAAAACTGGTTTCCATAATAAATTTGATTGGAATGTTGAATTATTATCAGAAATGTGGATGGATTATGGTTGGATTGATTGGGATCAAGCTCAATTTGCAAAAACTCATTATGGTGCTTATTCAGTTAATTTAAAAAATGGTTTAAAAGTTCTTTCATTTAATTCAAATGCTTGGTATCAATCAAATCAATATGCTTATATTAATAATGTTGATGATCCAGATTATTTTGGTATTTTCGAATTCCTTGTTAGTGAATTATTAGAATCTGAAGAAAAAGATCAAAAAGTTTGGTTAAATTTCCATGTTCCACTTTCAAATACAGTTATTCCAACTGCTGCAAAATTATTTGCTGAAATGCTTGAAAGATTTTCACCATATACAATTACTGGTATTTTCACTGGTCATACTCATAGAGATGAATTTAATATTTTATATAAAAATAATAATGGTTCCATTTCAACTAAACAAATTGAAGATGCTGTTAATATGGTTTGGATTACTCAAGCTGTTACTCCATGGGTTGAAAATAATCCAGCTTGGAGATATTATAAAGTTGATACTGAAACTTTCCAAATTATGGATTCATTAAATTATTTCACTCATTTAAATGAAACTTTTGCTTCTGATGATGAACCTGTTTGGGAATTTGAATATTCTGCAAGAGATGCTTATGAAATTGACTGGCCTGAAACTTCTCCATTAAATGCAACTTACTGGCACTTAGTTTATGATAAAATGCGTACTAATACTACTACTTTACAAACCTACGAAAATTTCTCAAAGAGATTCTCACCTTATGTTAAGGATTGTTCTGAAGGAAATGTTTGTTCTTGGGATATTTGTTATGTATCATCTTTCAGTACAGAAGAATACACTTCTTGTATGAAAGAAAATAAGGATTACACAAAAGGTACTTCTTGATTTTTTTTCTTTTAGTCGTTTCCTTTGAATAAATATTTTTGTTATCACTTATTATTGTTACTTATTAATTATTGTTTATTTAAATTACTTACTGTTTTGTTTGGTGTAGATCACATGTTGCTGATTTAAACCTTTTATTTAATTCTTTTATATTCTCTCGTTATTGTTTAATAATTTTCCTTAAGAATGTATAAAACACATAAAATACAAGTCTAGAAGACACTTTAAACGAATCGGATAAAGTAAAAGTAAAGAAGCACACAATACTCGGAAATGACTGATAAGCAAAAAGCATCGATTAATATTTATTATGGATATATTATCCGAAATTATATGAAGTAAGGCATTATCCGCGGAGAATAATACCCGAAAATATGGGTAGTTAAAGAATTTAAATTATAATAATTTCATTATGCAACGTATAATCTGAAATTCTAGATAGTTTGATTAAAATTAATATAAAAAGGAACACAGATCTTTACCAATCTGTCAATTTTACATTTTTTCAAATAACGATGTCATTAATTTTCCATTCATAGAACCAAGATTAAATATACTAAATAATGACTATTCAAGAAGTTGATTCTAAGAAGTTTTGGGAAATTGCTGACAATAAACTTGGTTTTTTTGGTGCTCAATTTATTAGAGAGATTATAGTAAAATCTGAAGGAGTTTATGTTATTACTAATGATGGTAGAAAAATTTTAGATTTCACCTCTGGTCAAATGTCATGTTTAGTTGGTCATTGTCATCCTGAAATAAACAAAGTAATTGCCGATACAGCATCAACTATTGATCATACTCTTTCAGGTATGTTAACTCCACCTGTTATTGAACTTGCTGATAAGCTTACCAGCTTATTACCAGATGATCTAGACAGAGTTTCATTTTTAAGTACAGGTGGTGAGGATAATGAATATGCCATCAAACTAGCTAAATGTGTTACTGGTAAATTTGAAGTTGTAGGATTATCACTTTCATGGCACGGAATGACAGCTGCTGCAAACGCTTGTACTTATCAAGCAGGTAGAACAGGCCATGGTCCGATGACACCTGGCTCTTTGGTTTTACCAAGTCCTAATTCCTACAGATCAATTTTTAGACACCCCGACGGTTCATACGATTGGAAAACAGAATTGGATTATGGTTGGTCTTTAATTGATGCACAAAGTACTGGTTCATTAGCTTGTGTAATTATAGAACCAATTATGTCCTCTGGTGGTATGCTTATCTTACCAGACGGTTATTTAAAGGAAATGAAGAAACATTGTGAAAAAAGAGGTATGCTTTTAATTGTTGACGAAGCTCAAACTGGTGTTGGTAGATGTGGTAGTATGTTTGCATTTGAACAAATGGGAGTTATCCCAGATATATTGTGTTTAAGTAAAACTTTAGGTAATGGTTTACCTTTATCTGCAGTCATTACAAGTGATGCTATCAATCAAAAAGGTAAAGAAAACGATTTTTTGTTTTATACCACTCATATTAATGACCCAATTCCTGCAGCAGTTGGTTGCAAAGTTTTGGATATTGTTGTTCGTGATAACTTGGTGGAAAATTCTTATGCTAGAGGTAAGCAATTTGGTGATGGTTTGATCAAATTAATGCAACAATTCAAGGCAATTGGCGATGTTAGACAAAGAGGCTTGATGATTGGTTTAGAGATTGTTAAAGATCGTGCAACAAAAGAAAGTGACCCAATTAAGGCTTCAGAACTAGCTAAATGTATGATGAAAAATGGTTTGAATGCAAATCTTATTGCTGTGAAAGCTTTTGGTGGTGTTTTCAGAATGGCACCACCTATTTCTATTACAGAAGAAGAGATTGATAAAGCTTTACAAATTATTAAAATTTCATTTGAAGAAGTCTATAACTAGTTTTCGCAATTTATGTAAAATCATCATGTTTGTGGTTACTATTTTTTTATTTATGTAATAAAAGTAAAGAATTGTATCCTTAAAAGAATAAAATTTGAAATAATAAATTTCATAAGAATAAAATATGTTAAAAAATTGTAATACATTAAAATATAATTAAATGTTGATTTTGTAACATAGTGTGGTTATTACTAGTATGTTCTCAATGGAAAAGCACGTTAAATAGAATTTATTCGAGGAATTTCCCCATTCCTATTTTCCTTACTTTTACTACTATTCTTTTTATTCATATAAGATTTTATAGGTCTTATAAAGGATAAGTTTTTATATCCAAAAAAGAACTACCTATATTTATACTCCTGTAAATATTACAAACTTAAAGAGACAGTAATTATAGTTATTTTTAATGATAAAAAATATATCCCACATCCAGATTGGTTCTACCTAAATAATAAAAATTCAATTTATTATAAACTAATTTTATTACAAAACTACTTAGCTTGTTTTAAAGAAACATTGTCTGATTTTAGTGACAATTAATTTGCAATATTAAACATGACAATCTTCTTGTACCCCTCTACAGCATCATAAAGATCAGTTTCTGTAACAAATTCTTTTTGTGTGTGAGCAACCGATATAGATCCTGGACCATATAGGTATTTTTTGATATTTAATTCTTCTAAATAAGGCATATCTGTTGCATAAGAACAAGCAATGAATTCAAAGCCCGGAACATCATAAGATAAATATTGTGGTGCTAAAAATTGAACAACTTTCATTTTGGAATGCTCCGTATTGAAAAGATTTTGAACATACTCTAATATTTCAGTTCCGTTTGTAGCAACACGGATATACATTTGTGTTTTTACATAAGCTGGAATTATATTTGCAGCGGTACCCCCATGGATGGTACCGACATTAACTGTAGTTGGACCTAGTAAATCAGAATATGGGAAATCTGTATTCAGAAGAATGTCTAATTTACGAATTAAAAATTCGATTGCACTAAATCCAAGTTCTGGATAACCCGAATGACTCTCCCTCCCCCAAGCTTCTACATCAAAACGAAAATTACCCTTATGGCCTTTACTTAGTTTATTTTCTGTTGGTTCACCAAGAATTGCAGCCTTTGACCAAGTTACATTTAAATATTCAATTGCATCTTTCATTCCAATTCCATCATATTCTTCTCCAATAACAAATAATAAGGAAATATCACCTTCGTTAATAATACCCTCATCCCAGAGCTCAAAAAAGCAACAATTTGGCTTGCAGCAGATCCCTTTGCATCACAAGCGCCACGAACATGTATTTCTTCCCCAATTTCATGATAAGGAATATGACCGTCAGGATTTGTATCTATATGTGAAGATAAAACAATTTTGGTGTCTCTTTGGGAACCCATATATGCATAAATATTATGTCTCGATTTTCCACTGATACTTTGATCTTTATCTTCAACAAGCTGAAATTCAACGGTCATACCTTGGTTAATTAAAATTTGTCTCAACCATTGCATAACTTCATATTCGTAACCAACAGTTGAATCTATTTTAGCCATTTCTTTTAATAAATCAACAACATTCCATCTTTCTGGTTCTTGATTTGAAACAGTTAAATGTATCTCCTGTTTATAAGGAAGGGTAAAATCAATAAAAGAACATAAAACGCTAGCTATTTGCAGGTATAAAAGCAAAAGAATAACTCTGGAACTTTCTAATATCATCATCTTTATGTTTTTAGTTTCGTATTAGTGTCTTCTGATCTATAAATTACCAATAAAATAGAAAATAAAAGTGAGGTTGAAAGTAAGAAATGGGTAACCATGAAACTTTATATTTTGTACTCACAAAACAAGTTGTATTCTTATCGGATATATTTTCCGAAGTACGTGCTAATTTGTTATCCGAAAGCAATAAGCGATTAAAGATAAGGGAATTTGACTTCTTAGTGGAGCATTTTAAATTAGTATTAAAAATTAAAAAAATTAATGTGCGGCAAAAACCAGAAAAATTCTTTCAATTTTGTTTTATCCGCAAAATTTAGCCGATTCTTACAAAATTTGTGTTATACTGAACTTATTATAGCATATATCTAGAATAGGAGATATATATAAGATATATATTGATTTACGAAGGTGTTGAATTGGATCTAGAATTAACCAAAACCACAAGCATTTGCTGAACCAAACAAATATGAATCCAACTCACAGCCTGATGACTATTTAGAACCGAAGAGAGAGACATACTCAATTATCTAGGTTTCTTTTCCTGTGAAAATAAGCAATTTCCAATGTAAAATTTAGATTAAGAAAGACATCAGTAATTAATAATACCTTTTGAATAATATTTTGACGTCAGTAACGGGATATTCTAAATTCTTTACTTAAATCAAAATTAGATTTAACATTTTTCAGTATTAGATAAAATGGATGCACTTGAATACTATTTCTCTGTCTAGGAATATGAAAAAAATCTTTCCTGGAAATCACATCTAGATTATAACAATCAATTAGTTTTAAATAACGAGTAGAAGTTTTCAGTATAATGACTTAATTTTTGTTTATTGTTTTCAGAAAAAATACCATTAGATCATATATTCTACGATCTATATCTTTTCTTCGTGTAACTTTTATTTTTTTTACTCTTAGACTTTTTGTTGTCCCATTTTGGGGCTCCAGCTGACATACCCCCGAAATCAGAATTATATGCATTACTAGTTATTACCTGCTTTAGATCTCTGAGAATTGTACCCAGATTCTCAACTTGAAAAATTGTTTTATCAACGTTATTACCACCTCTATTTATCATAAATTCTCTTACTATAGCGATATCTAGAGAGGCAAGAATTGAGCCAACAATTAAACCTGACATGGGAGGGACATAGTAACCAACTATCAGTGCTTTTTGAATAAGATTATCATCATAACCATTATTAACATCTTTAAAGAATTTTTTGATCATAGTGACTTCCTCTATATTAGAAAGAAGAGTATAGTTACTATTAATTTGTGCCATTAGATCAAGACCTTGACCACTATACAAAAAAAGTTCAAAACAAGATTCATCAAAGAAGGTAAAAATCGCTTCTTTAAATAATATATCCAGACAATCAACAGTAACGGGATCTGCATTACTGTAATCAACACTACCAAAAGTTAAAAATGTATTCCAAATTTGTGAGTTTGAATCAAATGTATGAGTAAAGAACTTGTAGAACCATATTTTAAAAAGAGGTAAAGCAGTCAAATTAGCCTTCACACTTGGTGCTCCCATTCTCATAAAATTAAGAATAGAATCAACCCTGTTTTCAAATAATTCACGTTTAAATTGATTTAGTGGCAAAACATCAAGAACTGTAGTAGGTGATTTCTTTTCGATAGTTGCCGCAATGATTTGTTTTTGAAGAACTAATAATTTTGGATATATTGAATCCATGATAAAATTAATTCAGTGAACTTGTAATTTGAAATGTAGTGTTTTCTCTTTAAACGTTTATATTATTATGAATGCACTATAATTCATGATATATATGGAATTATCCATCTTTTTATTGCACAACATATTAATTTTTCGATTATTATAGAAATCGCTTAAATTTTCCAAACGCCCTTGACATGAATTTTTAATTTTAATTTTTTCTCGAATTCGCTAGATTTCCAACACATAATAGGAAATAAGAAAATACTAGCGACTTCGACGGACCGTTGCTGAGCCACGCCGAACGTTGAAAAAAGGGGCAAAAATATATCTTGGAAAATGTGAAGGATACAAAATTAAAAGTTTCAGAAAAATAAACAAAATGAATTAGTTTTACTTAGAGTATTTTTTTAAACAAATAATAGTAAGTGAAGCAAATATTACGTAAATATAGAAAAATAGTAAATAACGAAAGTTTTTTTAATATTTAATAAAAATATAATTTAAATGAAACAATAAAACTTAAATTAAAAATAATAATTTAGTACACTCATAAAGTGTATCTAAAATAAATGTTCTCTTTTGAAGTAAGATCACTAAATTCAATATTCTTTGGAGCAACATATTTGTCGCCCAATTCTTCTGCTTTTTTGTCTCTTGATTTGTTATCTAATAAGCAAATAAAATAAATTGAATAAAAGCAAAGTGCAGCTACAGAAAGACAAACAACAATTGTAATCTTTGCAGGAACATAATGAGGTGAATCTTCTGAACGGAAAGTTTGTGGACCAACTAAAGAACCAACACAGTAACCAATTAGATAAACAGATGTAACAGTAATTTTCTTTGTATAACCAGGAACGTTAGAAGCAAAATATGAAAAACTACCAATTGGACCAATTTGCATTAAACCCAATAAATAATAACCTGCAAGCTTAGTTCCAGTATTTGTTCCAAATGCTAACATACAAGCAAATGCAATACAGATAGTAATAACAATTGCAGAAGATAATAATCTTGGTAAATTAAATCTTTGAATAATATAAGCTAATGCTGGTAAACATAAAAATTCAACAACACCTTGTGGGGCACCATAAAGTAAGGAGTCTTTAGAGGAATAACCTAAATCTGTATTTAATAAAATTGAACCAAATGATGAAAGTGCTGAATTTGGAATATTAAAAGCTACTGCATAAATAAAGAAAAGATATGTTCTTGGATCTTTTGCAGCTTCAATAAATTGTTCCCTTTTCCAAATTTTATTTCCAAAACCTTGATAATTTTCTCTAATTCTTTCAACAACAATTTTTCTTTCCCTCCCATTTAAAAACCAAGCTCCATGTGGAGTATTTGGAATATGTAAAAATAAAATTATAGCAACAACAAATGAAATTAAACCAATAACAATAAATAAAACTTTCCAACCTTCGATTGAAAATTTTTCCTCTCTAATCGCAATACCATATGCCATCATATTACCAAAGAACACACCGAACCCAGCAGTTGCTAACCAAAAGGAAACTATAACAAATGCTTCTTTCTTTTTGTAATATTGAGATGTAAGTAATGTTGTGAAAACAGATGCAGAAGCTTCTGAGCAACCCAAAATCGTTCTTAAAAATACAAATGCTGCATAATTATGATTTGTTGCTTGCATGCAAATAATTACTTCCCAAGAAAACATGTATACTGAAAAGCAATTTGATAATGGGAATTTTTGTAATGATAAAGAAGCAAGTGGTTGATATACCAAATAACCAAGGTAAAAACTTGAACCAGTCCAACTGTACATATCACCTTTCATATTCATATCAGTTCTAATTCCCATAACTGCTGCCCAACCATTTGATGCTTTATCAATATAAAATAAGGAATAAAGGAATGAAACGAAAGGAATAAGGTAGAAATCTAATTTTCGAAGAACTTTTTTATCTTCTTCCTCGGTATACGTAAAGTCCTTGTTATCAATTGCAAATTGAAGAGCTTCATCCATATGTTTAAGTCCCCATGAACATTGATTTCTTTACCGGATGATGAAATGACAGTACCGATTTGAATGTCATCATCAATTTCTTCAACTGAAACTTCTTGTTTTGTTTTTTCGTCGGAATAGGAAGAACTCATTATTGCTGCTTCTACTTTGTTTTTTTTTTTTAGTTTATGTAATTTAATTAAAAGAAAAAAAATTTAAATGAAAAAAAAAAAGAAATCTCCAAGTTTTTATATTATTTATATTATCATATCCAAATGGTTTAGTTACGAAAAGAGAATTAACAAATTTATTTTATTCTGGAGATAGCGAGTGGCTTTATTTGATAGCGATAAGCTTTTACCGGAAAATATTATCCGATTAATTTAGTAATAATATGTTGAGTAGTTTTCATTTTTACGATTAGTGGGTTATTTTTGGTTTCTCTTTCGCTTAATATTATCCATTTTTAATTATTATTGTCAGTAGCTACTATGTCAATAATCTTATCTTTCAATTATTGATATCCGAGAAGTATCAGGTTTAGATACACAACTCCTTTTCTCTGATGATTTTTTCTTCAACTCTTTATAGTTAATTTTGTGAAAATATGATTTTTGATAAGAGATTGATATAATGCAAATAACATTAATTATTTAATATTATCTACCCTATTTTATTGAAGCTTACAATAATACATTTTAAACTATTGCTTTTATGAATTATACATATTATAAAGTAAACAATCTAAAAATATAAAATTTAATCATCTGACTCATCCACAGATAAGATATATTCAAAAGTAAAGGCAATAATTTGTAAATGACCATCAAATTCAATATATTCATTGATACCATGTGAATTAGCAGTAACACTTGGCAGAACACCGGGTCTGTATCTGCAAATATGATCTGATAATCTCCAGTACCATCTTGTATCAGTATTACCAGTACCTAAACCTGGAGTAACAATAATTTGATCTTTTGAGTTTGCATATTTATCTGGATATGCTAGCTCTTCATAAACATGTCTTGCAGTACCAGCAAAAATGTCCCATTTTGAACCACTAACTGGAGTAATTGGAGATGGTTCAAGAACAAAAAGTGGTTTGATTGTCATTAAACCATTTTCTGTTTTAGGAAAAATAACAGTTTCTGTATTATTTGAATATAAATATTCAACATTCAAACCCAAATTATATTTTTCAGCAATAGATTTTGTATTTTTGAGAAATTTATTGAATGAAATTGTGTCATTTTCTTCTAACGCAACCCTTGAATTGATTTTAAGTTCTACAAATTCAGGTAATGCATTTACTTTAACACCACCTTGAATTACATCTAAAGCTTGAGTAGTTTTAATTGAATAGCTTGTTAATCTTTCTTGGTTAATAAAGTTCCTAACATATAAGTTTGCATCTTCATCAACCTGTGATGTTAAAATATTTTTTTTCAAAATTTCATCTATATCAAGTGATTTTTCAGCTAAACAAACATATTCATAAAATGTTGGATTTTTCTCCGTGAAATATGTGGGAAATTTATCATTTTCAATCTCAACAATTAAATCACCCATTATACCAATTGCAGTATGATCTTGTGGTACAGATGAATGTCCACCTTTTTTCTGAATCGTAATTGAAAGATCTAAGTAACCTTTTTCACCAGTACCAATAACAGCTAATGTCGAGTTACCTTGATTCATTAATGAGACTCCACCTTCATCCATTATTGCATACATTGATTTTGTACCATATAAATCTTCAAGATATTTAGGATTCAAATTACGAACACCTGTTAACTCTTCATCAAAACCATAAGACAAAATAATTGTCCTTCTTGGTTTAAAACCAATCTTAATTAATTCTTCAATTGCTTCCATCTGACCAATTAATAAATCTTTACAATCTGCTGATCCTCTACCATAAATATACTTACCATCATAAGCTCCGGAGAATGGAGGATTATTCCATTGATTTAATGAATCTTTTGAAATAGGAGATACATCTTGATGCGCCATTAAAAGTAGTGGTTGTAATGACTCATTAGATCCTTGCCAAGTATAAACTAAACCGTAATAATTAACTTTATCTAATTTAAGAGTTTCATGTAATAATGGGAAATCCTCACGTAATATTTTATGAAATTTATCAAAACTTTCAAATTGTTTTCTGTTGTTACTTACATCTTCAGGTTCATCATCATAGCTTGAGGTGTCACATTGAATTGCACGAGTCATTTTACCAACAGAAATGTTTCTATAAGTCTCATCATTAATTATTTTCAATAATAAACCTTTATTTTCTTTAAAATTACTCGGTTGATAGATATCGACAGAAGGACACTTTGGAATATGATTGAATGATATTTTATCATTTTCTTTTGTAAAATTTTGAAATTTCGAAAAGAATAAATATTGGAATATACCAAAAATTAAAATTAAAATTACCGGTTTGTTGAACTTCTTTTGTTGTTTGAATGTTTGGTTCTCCAAAACCATTTTTCCGTTTTGTTCAGCTCACTCACTTGACTGATATAAAAAACTTCTAGTATATTATAAGAGAGTAAAAATAATATAAGGAGGAATAAAAGGATAGAAAGAACAGGAACACAAATAAGAATAACTCACATGTCTTAAATAATTGGTATTAACTCAAAATGGATAAAGTTTGATAAAGATAAGGATAAGGAGATAAGTAAATTTTCGCAACGTTTAGGTGGAAAAACTTATCCGAAACTAACCTGCAAATTATGCACGAAGGGCGGATAACAAAATCCGATTTTAAATCAATTATCAATTTAAATTTTTTAAATTTATTCAGCCCAAGTTATTTCTCATGTGATATTAAGAGTTTCAATTTTAATTAATTGAAATTGTGGTTCAAAAATCCCTTAATTTTCCATTATCAACAATACATTATTAATTCATTATGAGTTCTGTTATATATTATTTATATTCAAAGAAAAACCATATGTAATTGAGAATTATTTTTATAAATATGTCAAAAGCCGGTGGAAGATGATTAGATTTAATCTCTAATTGTTCTCAAACAAAACAATTTATTAATTTTTTTATCTAAGAAGTTCAATATCTAAAATCATGTTTTGAGTTAGAATTTTGTAAATAGGTCGTGACTGTTACCCAACTAAATGTGTAAATTGTTATATCTGTGAAAATCAAATATAAAAGTCATAAATAATGTTAGAAAATATTTTTGATATAAAAAAAATAATTTTTATAAATATGCTGCCTATTCAAATGTCACTGAACTTCAAAATTTTTTACTACCTCAAGTGCTTTTTACGAAAATCGTTTATGATTTATTATGACATGTGTCGAAAAAAACTGCTATGCTAGAACATAATTTTTGTTTACTAAGCTTTCAATTGAATTGTAGATATTATTTTTCAAAATATATAAAACATGCAATATATTCTCGTCCCAAGAATTTTTCCTATTATATACACATTTCACTCATTATTCGATGTCTTTTTTATTCCTTACTTATTTTGGTAGGTTTTTTCTTTATTGAATTAAACTTGATAAATTAAATAAAGTTGAAACTACTGTCTAAATAAATGATATTGTTAAAAATATATAAGGTCTATTTATAAAAACGTTTATCAATCAAAAAATGCTGCAAAAGTAGTCATTTTAACAACAAATATTAAACGATTTCTGACAAAAAATATTAATAAGACGCGAGATATAAAAGATAACAAATTTTCTCTTTTCAATATTTTATCTTTCGGATTTCTATATTTATCTAACAAGGTTTTTCTTTTTTAGCTTTAGATCAAAACAACACAATGCCAGACATTAAAAAAACACCACGAAAGGAAAAGAAAAGAAGAATTTCTATGGCATGTTTATCATGTCGTAAACGAAAAGTTAAATGTAATATAAATGAAAAATATCCATGTTCTGCATGTACTTTATTAGAAATGGATTGTGTCAAAGCCACAGTAGATAAGAGGAAAATTAGGTCAGAATCTGAGTGTATTAATAAATTAGAACTAAGATTGAAAATGTATGAAGAGGAAAACTTACGTATTAGAACACAGCTTGAAAATATTGCACATGCAATGAAGGAACTTTCCAACATAAACAAAACTTTTACAAATCAAGAAAGTGAAGTTATGAGTGTATTCAATAAAACCTCATTTGATAAAGGGAGTAACGATTGTGTTATACCCTCAGAAAATGTTTCAAATAATTTTAATATCAAAATTCATACAAATAAAGCTACTAATTTAGATGAAAAATATCCTACTCCAATCTGTTTTAAAGAATTCAATAATAGATTTCTTTCTGTTTACGGGCCAACTAGTGTTTTTGATAATATTTCTGTTGCAAAATCAAATGATTACAAGGAAATGGAAGAGATTTGCATGTTAAAAATGAATTCTAATATATCTGAATATATTAAATTATTTTTTAGATGGCAATATCCTGATATACATATATTTATTTTTCGGGAGGCATTTTTATTAGACTTTTTTCATGCAAAAGATAATTCTTCTTATTGTTCAATAGAATTAATATACGCAATTTGTGCATTTGGTGTTTTAATGTCAAATGATACTGAGAAAAAACAAAAATCTTTAGAATTTTATGAAAAATCCAGATTATTATGTTTTCAAAATTATTTTAAACCTTCAATTTGTTTATTACAATGTTTTCTATTATTGGGTTTATACGATATTTATAATGGAAAAAATGATAGTGGTTGGATTTTATCAGGTATAGCAATGAGGATGGGATATTCAATAGGTCTTCAATTGAATCCAAAGGAATGGTCATCTGACAAAGAACCAAATACAAAAAGTGAATTAGGTATTAAAATAAGGAGTCGAATTTTTTGGGCAACATATACAGTTGATCATCTTATTGGACTTTTATTGGGTAGACCATCTTCTATTAAAATGAATGATACAACAATAGAAGAAACTATTGAATTGCCAGATATTACTTGGATTCATGAGTATTCATTTGAAGGGTTAAATGATAATAATAAATATAGTGCAATCAGAATTGGTGATCCATTAAGAGCAACAGTAAATTTATTGGACATTACTGAGAAAATGTTAAATGATGTTTTTAATAATAAAGAGAAAAAAATTGGATATTTAGATAAATTGCTACTAATCAAAAAATATAATAAAGAGATAATCGAATGGAGAAAATCTTTACCTACAGATTTATCATGGAAAAGTTCAGATATGGAAACAATTGCTAAAAATCCTACACTTTTAACATTTAAATTGCTTTATTATATTGCTGTTCTTTGTTTAAATAGACCATTTTTGGTAACAGGAATTAGCAAAGTTTCAGATGATTTCTCCTCCAGTTTTACAAAAATATGTTCAAGTGCTATAAATGATTTAGCTATTGCTATAAAATCATTCACGCAAACTCATGGATATGAGAAATGTTCTGCCTTAATAATATACTGTTGTGTTATATCGATATCTGTATTGTTAAGATCAGCTTCTGATAGAGTCAATGAATGTTTTAGGAGTGATCCTTTGTATAAGTATAAGTTTTTATTATTCATGTCAACATTAAACGAATGTTCAAATATATGGGGCTTAGGTGGAAAAGCTTTTGAATTAATAAGGCTAAAATTAATGCAAGATTATAAGATTGATATTAATTTTGAATTAGCAACTTTTGACCAGTTCCAAGCCGTTGATTTAACATCAAATTTTGAGTTTGATTCTATAGAGGAGGAAAATTCTGATATAGAGAACTACAGAGTTGATATAACTGATCCAAATCAAATAAATTACATAAATCTTGAGCCTACATTTTCGTTAGAAGATTCTTTTGGTGGACCACCGATTTTTATGACTTCAAATATATGGAATTTAGAGAATATATTTGAAGAAGGAAGTATAAATTCTATTAATTATGAACTGTGAGGTTTAGTCAGTTATAAGTATTTGTTAGATAGATAGATATAATATAATATATATTCATAAGACTTTGAAACTAATCAGCAGAAATTCAAATCATTCAACTTTCAAATTTCTTTCTTTTTACTCTTTGCTTCTAAATTTTTCATATAAACTCTAATTTCGATAGTGAACAATAAAATGATTGTGATAGTAATAATATCAACAACAAAAAGTTAGGTTTTAAACTCGTGTAACATAATCAACTTTTCATGTTGAGAACCCTAAAAACACCTCCAAGTCACGTGCTTAAATAATTATATATATAATTATAAATCCTCATTTATGTATTTTACTCGCAGAATGTGCACTTTTTCTGAAGCTCTGTTTTTTCAACATCTAAATTCTCTTTTGTTTCTACAGCGCACCGCACAAATTGGATTTTCCAGTTTTATTCCCACCATTCTGGCAAGTTACACATCAATTGAAGTAAATCACCATTTCTATGAAACACTATATACTAGTTTTATATGACTTTTGTTATTTATACACATAAACTAAGGGAAAAGAGTATTATTTATATTGTTTAAATTACATCCGTCAAACTATTCATAAAAATTTTTTAAAATGTCAATACCACTGAGAGAAGGATTTGTTGACGAATCCCTTGAAAGATGTCTTGAAGATCTACTAGTTCGTTTTGTAGTAAACTGTCCTGAAGAGGATTTGTCATCAGAAGAACGTGTTCTTTTTCAAATTGAAGAAGCACATTGGTTTTATCAAGATTTCTTAAGAACATTGAACCCACTTTTGCCATCAATGAAAATGAAACAATTTACAAATAAACTTATTGAACAATGTCCCCTGATTTGGAAATGGGGTGATCCATCAGAAGCATTGGCACATTTTGGTAAATATAAATCTACAATACCAGTTAGAGGATGTGCTTTATTGAATCCATCTATGGATAAAATGCTTTTAGTTAAAGGAATTGAAAGTCCATCTTGGGGTTTTCCGAGGGGTAAAATTTCCAAAGGTGAAACAGATGTTGAATGTGCATTGAGAGAATTAGAAGAAGAAACTGGGTTTGATGCATCCGGTTTGATTGATGAAGATGAATTTGTTGAAAGAACAATTAAAGGTAAAAATTATAAAATTTTTATAATTAAAGGTGTACCTGATGATACAAAATTTATTCCAAAAGTTAGATATGAAATTGTTGATATCAAATGGATGGATATTAAGTTCTTGACTAAAGCTGTTAAAACAACTTCAAACTATTATTTGGTTTCGTCTATGTTGAAATCAATTTTATCATTTATCAAAAGAGTTAAGAATAGTGAAAGTGAAGAAGAGTTAAAGAGATTGGCAACTATTCAATTGAAGAAGATCTTAGGTATAGACGAAAATCCTGTTGAAGAAGAAAGAGAAGATCCTGGTAGAGCGTTGCTTTCAATGCTTCATGCTGTTGCTAAAAATGCCCAACATATTAGCGTTGATTCAAACAGTAGTGAAACAGATTCCGAACAACCATCAACACCTCAGAATCATGTTCAAATGTCAAATCAAATACCTATTCCAGTTACAAATCCTAATCAAAATCACCTTCCTTATTTACCAATGCCAATGTTGCCTAATATCCCAATGTCACAAAACAGAATGATCCAATTACCATTACAAAATCCTTTTGCATTACAAATGTTCAATCCATTATCTTTTTCTAACCTTACTAACTCAATGCCATATCCATATTTACCTCAACCTGTTAGTAATTCATTAGCTTCTCAAGGTATGGCATTGGCTCCATCTGCTTCGTCATTTTCTAAGCCACAATTCTCATTAAATAATAAAAGACCTCATAATAGTAATAGCAAAGAACTTTTGAGTATTTTGAAATCAAAACCACAACAAAAAGAAATAAACAACACTGAGAAAAAATCTAATAGTGCAGAGCTTCTAAGTTTGTTGAAAAAAGATCCAATGACAAATAAGATACAGCATGTACCAACTGGTCCTATAAAAGTTTTAAGACGTGAGTCACCTATCGTTACTCCATGTATTTCAGAAGGTGCTAAAGAAACAATAATCGAACCAAAGGAAAAGGATTCTATTAAAATTAAAAACGTTCAAAGAGAAAAAATAGATATTACAGAACCTGCAAATCAATCTACAACCCGTGACGTTGGTCGTCCATTGTCAACAAATAAACCGGTTATTTTATTAAAAAAATCATCAATTAATAGTAGTAGTAACAATTCGATTCAAAATTTAACTGAGAAATCTGAACCTTCTGCTTCAACTTCCAGAATAGCATCCCCACGTATTTTGTCCCCTCGTGTTTCAAAGACCGATACTTTCGAAAAGAGGCAAAATTCATCAACTGAAAGAAACCAATCGATTGTTGATTCTTTATCATTATTGACGAACCCAAATGAAAAGAATAATTCTGATCCTTCAACTCAACTTTTGGACATTCTGCATGGATCAAATAAAAATAAAAATATTACAGAAACTAAGATTGGAATTTATAAACAACCAGCAGAACGTTCAGATAGTTTAAACAATGATAAATCAAGGGAATTATTAAATATTTTGAAAAATAAAATGCCAGATAGTTCAAATTCATCTAATATAGCATTAAACCCAAAATCGATGGTTTCACCTACCTTAATTTCATCGACTTCTTCATTCTCATCACCAATAGTTTCTCCTGCGCCATTACAACAACAACAACAACAACAACCAGTAACTGCTAATTCTGCATCAAATGATTTATTGAATATGTTATACAATAAAAAAACTTCCACCTTAGAAGAAGCCACTCCTGTGACTGAAAACTCGCAAACACAAAGTGTATCATCTCAATCTGCTTCATCTGCATTGTTAAATATATTGAAAAGACCATCATCATCTACTGCTACAGTAAATACAGAAAAATCAAATTTGATGTCTCCAAATTATTTATCACCAGTTAATATTCCACCTTCACTTAATGGTTTTAACTCATTCCAACAAAACCATCAATCACAACCTAACCCACAACAGTTTCAATATCAACAAATGCCAATGCAACAGATGTCAATGCAGCAGATGCCAATGCAACAAATGCCAATGCAACAAATGCCAATGCAACAAATGCCAATGCAACAAATGCCAATGCAACAAATGCAGATGCAATCGATGTTAAATCAACAAAATGGTTTGCAATCTTCATTACCTACTCATTCAGTACAACAGACACAACAAATGTATCAAGCAAATCCTATTCATTCACAGACATTGCAAAACAAAGAATCATCATCATTGCTTGATATATTAAAAGGTCCAAAGCATTCGACAAACTTAAATAATCAAATTAATAGTAATAATGATAGTGCCAATAATAATAACATAAATAATAATAATATCGCAAATAATATTTCACAACATCAACAACCAACTCATGAAATTACTAATAATTTTGAATCAGTTGAAGAATTCCAAAACTTTGAAGATTATGACGATTATGATGAGGATTGTGAATATTTGGATAATGGTGGACTTTATGATGATTGATTTCAAATTACTGTTAACTGACTAAATTTTTGTATAATAAATATCAAACTTATGTAATTGTATGTTAACTCATATTAAAAAGCAAAATATATAATATGTTTAATTAATTTATTATTTTTTTTATTATTACAAATTTATATGATATAAAAAAAATTACAAACTATTTATGATTAGAAGACTTTGAGTTTGCAATTCTTGAATTTATTCTACTATCCATTACAGTTCTATCAGGTATGGTTAATTCTACAATATCTGATAATTCTTTCTTCAAAGATTCTAATTGTTTTATACCTAAAGCTGCACTTTCTAAATCATTTAATGCTCCCACATTAACATAAGCTTTAACATGACAGTTACCTGAACCGTCTAATAATTTTAAAGTTGATTCGGACAATGATTGAGAATTTGATTCTACATCAATAACTGTGGATTTACTAATATTATCAAGGACATAAATTTTTGATAATTCTAAAATGACATTACCATAATAAAAACGAACACCATCAGTCCAAAATTCAGCTTCATGCATATAACCCAATTCATCCAGATAACCTATAACATCATCAGTTTGATAAATTGTAGTTTCATAAATATTTTGAATTAATGTCGGATTTTTACCACCTGCGGGTATATCAGATAATTGTAATGTCCAAATTGAATTATTTATATTTTCATTAGGTTTAGTTATAGATTCACCAGTTATTTTAATTGATGAATTATTGGAATCTGTAAAATTTGATGGGAATCCATTTTCCCAAATTCTGTTCATTCTAATCCTATAACTATCTATTTGATTGAATTTTCCAGGAATATTCTCAGGTGTAAAAGGGTATCTCGGTTTTAAAATAACTGAATGTTTGTGCATTGGTGATGATATATTACCCGTTAAGGTTTCTAAAGTTAGCAACAATCGCTGTATTTTCGTTTTTTCAACTTGTGCTGTTAGTGATAGCTGTTGTACCATGGTTGTAGAGTGGGTATTATTACATTAATGGCTATATTTCCTTCCAGATAAGGTCATCTTATTTCAATAGATTTGACAATAATAACAAAATTAAAACTAAGACAATTTCAAAAATAAAAAAAATCAACTTGAAATTACACATCTGTGCACCGCTTGATTTTATTTCAATTTTTATTTTTTTGATTTTTTTTCATTTTTTTCATTTTGCAGCGTCGACGAAAAAATTTTATGTTATTTTTTTGGTGTTCACTTAATTTTTCAGCAAACACTACAATAAATTTACTCTAAATGATTTGGAACATGTTTACAAAAATTCTTCTTTCCTTTCGTTTTTTTTTTGTTGTTTCTGTTATATTCCAAATTCCAAATAAACAAGAATGAGTGTTGCAACTATTCCAGAATTTGATGAAAACAGTGTTGATATTTCATCACTTGACTTTTCTGATTTAGAAGAAAAATATAATGTTAAAGTACCAAATTTAATTGATAATTGTGTTATTTGTGATGGTGCACCAATTGCACCAGAAAGTAAAGGTCCAATTTTAAAGAAAGTTTTAACAAAATTATTCTCACAATGTGGTACAATTGAAGATTTATATTTACCAATTGAAGATGGTAAAACTTTAGGTTATTTAGTAATTAGATATTCAAATCCAAATGAAACATTAAAGGCAATTTCATCATTAAATGGCAAAAAATTAGATGTTAAACATAGATTATTAGTTAATAAACTAACAGATATTGATGAATATGTTTTATCAGGTAAAATTAATGATGAATTTAAAGAACCTGATTTCCCAGAATTTAAAGAAATTGGTCATTTAAATTCTTGGTTATTAGATCCAAAATCTAGAGATCAATTTTTAATTAATTTTAATCAATCTGTTGGTGTTTATTGGTATAGAAAAAATCTTGAAAATGAACCAGTTATTGAACCAAGAACTCAATGGACTTCAACATTTATGAAATGGTCACCAAAGGGTAAATATTTATTCTCAATGTTCCCACAAGGTGTTCAATCATGGGGTGGTCCAAATTTTGATAGAATTCATAGACATTTACATCCAGGTGTTAGATTAATTGATTTTTCACCAAATGAAAAATTTTTAGTTACTTTATCACCAGAACCAATTATGGATCCAATGGAATTAAGAGAAGAATTACGTAAAGATTATCCATTTAAATCAGAAGATATTGGTAAAAAATTAGTAATTTGGGATATTTCAATTGGTTTACCAGTTAAAACATTTGCATTACCACCAAATTTAGAAAATGCAACTAGAATGCCATGGCCTTTAATTAAATGGTCATTTGATGATAAATATTGTGCTAGACAAGGTCCTGATGCAATTGCAGTTTATGAAACTGAAAAAGATTTCCAATTATTAGATAAAAAATTAATTAAAATTGATGAAATCCAAGATTTTGAATTTGCACCAGCTGGTGTTAAATTAGCTTCAAATAGTAAGAAAAATGAACCATTAGAATCTGTTTTATCATATTGGACTCCAGAATCTGAAAATCAATCAGCTAAAGTTTCAGTTATGCAAATTCCAAATAAAACTGTTTTAAGAACAATTCCATTAGTTCAAGTTAAAGATATTAAATTAAATTGGAATGAATCAGGTAAATATTTATGTTGTAATGTTACAAGACATACAAAATCAAAGAAAACTTTTTTCTCTAATTTACATATTTTCCAATTATTTGAAAAAGATATACCAGTTGATAAAGTTGAATTACAAGATTTAATATTAAATTTTAAATGGGAACCACGTTCAAATAAATTTATTACAATTTCAAAAATTGATAAAGGTGAATTATCAAATTCAAATATTGGTACAGAATCAAATACAACAACATTTTTCGATGTTGAAGAAGTTAAAGTTGGTAATAGTAGTTTAAAAAAATGGGTTCCATTAACTTCAATTCAAAATTCATTTAATGATATTAGTTGGGCACCACAAGGTAGATTTGTAATTTTAACATCATTTGGATTACCATCAACTGAACTTAAATTTTTTGATGTTGAATTTGATGGTGAAAAGCCAAAGGATCAAAATAAAAAAGTTCAATCAAACTTAAAATTATTATCAAGTCATGATTATGCAGGTTTATGTGAATTACAATGGGAATCAAGTGGTAGATTTGTAACTGCAGTTTCATCAACATGGAAAACAAAAGTTAATAATGGTTATACAATTTATGATTCTGTTGGTCATATCTTAAAAGAGGAACAAATTAATGGATTTAAAGAATTCCAATGGAGACCAAGACCAGAATCTTTATTAACATCAAATGATAAAAAGAGAGTTAGAAAGAATTTGAAAGAATACGCTGCACAATTTGAAGAATCTGATACAATGGATACAAATGCTGCATTACGTGAATTAATCTTAAAGAGAAAAGAATTATTATCAGAATGGACTGATTACAGATCAAATGTATTATCTAAATTAAAATCATTAAATTTATTACATCATGATGATAAAATTGAAAATGAAACAATTGAAACTATTAAAGAAGTTGTTTTAGAAGAAACTGAAGAAATCGTTGAATAGATTGATATTCATTTATTGAACTAATAAAATTCTACATTGAGTTATCCGTTTTTTCTTTTGCATTTATAAAAAAAATATATATATAAATAATTTTTTATATAAAATTTTAATCTAAATCTATAGTAAATAGTAATATAATTACAATATGTACATGTGAATAATAATATAGTATAATTTTTATAGAAAAATTTTTTCTAAAATAATTAATTGATAAACTCAAGCTTTATTTTCAGCTTTAGTCTTCAATTGTAAACCATGCCATCCAGCGATTTCCTCTTTCAATATTGAATTAACTAATCTATGTTGTTTCACCATAGAAATACCATTAAATTTCTCACTAATGATATTAATTGCATACATAGAACCACAACCACCAGAGACATCTTTAACATCTAAAACAACTGGATTTAATTCATTTTCAAGTTTTTCATATATATGCTTTTCAGCTGGATTTAAATATGCTGGTGCAGAGTAAAATCTTTTCAAAATTGGTTGCTTTGATAACAATAATTTATTTATATGCCTTTTTCCAGCTGTAGGTAGCATCTTTGGTGAAATATATTCGTTATAGAGGTTTCAAAATATCAAAGAAAATAAGCAAATTAAAACTATTAGTAGAAAAATAATAATCAGTTTGGTGAAAAAAAATATTAATATTTCAACATTACTAATAACTTTATAAATTTACTCGCTCTTTGAATCATCATCAATCATAGTAAAAAAAAAAGAATTAAATACATAATAAAAAACGACTACGAGTTGCTTCTGCTGCCATATTAGAACAGCAAACAAGATATTTAATAATAGGGAATCACTTTCTTATATATAATATAAAAAATACATAACTGTATAGACCGTTACCTTTAGTAAATCGCAATAATAAAATAGGTAAAATGAAAAAATAAATTGAAAGATAAAATATATTTGTCAAAAAAGAAATACGTGATTATTGTCGATAAAAAAAATAATATTCACTGAAATAAATTGAGTAACCTTAAAAATTTCTGAAACAAAGAACTAAACAACTTACACAAAATGAATAAAATAATAAATTGTTCCTTCACTGATAAATTGTCTTTTTTTGTTTTTTTTTTTTGTTTTTTTTTTGTAGAAGATGTAATTTTTATATTATTTTAACAAATTTGAAAATCGATTCATAAAATTAAACAAGTTTTATCTTATTCTCTTTTCAAATTAATTAATAAATACCCCAGTATTGTTCAACACCTTTAGAACCTGGACTCTTCCATAAATCATCAAAAGCGTTGAAAACAATGGTATCATCACCACAAGTTGATTGAATTGAGCTAATAGCAGCAGATTGTTCTGATGATGAAGCAACAGCGACACCGTTAGCAGAACCTTCATGAGGCCAACCTGATTCAACACACATAACATTTTTATTACAAGCAGACCAAACTCTTTGCATTTGTAATAATAACCAAGCACCTGCATCTTTACCAACAATTGAACCATCCCAGTAAGCATGAGCATTGAATGCAATATAATCAGAGAATTCACATAAACCTGGGTTATTAATAATTGCAACATGAGTATCAACTGAAACGACACTACCAGAATAACCAGCAGATGTTAAAAGAGATCTTGCAGTTGAAACATATTCACCAATTTGTTCAACTGATGCTTCACCGTTATTAACAAGTTCATTACCAATTGAAACAGTATGGACATCATCCCATGAACCATAAGTTTTAACAGCATTAACTAAAGTATTAATACCATTTTCTAAATCAGAAACATAATAAATACCTAAGAATAATTTTTGACCATCAGCCTTTGCTTGGAAAACATTTTCAACTTGACTACAATCAACACCATATAATCTAATAATTTCATAGTTTGATAATTTAGCTAAATCAGATTTAACTGCTGATAAATCTTTACAAGTACCATCATCATTATATGGTGAATAAGTAATACCTTTTGAACCACCATTAAAAGCACTTGATGATGAAGTTTCAGTTGATTCAGCAGTTGAACTTGTTGAAGTTGAAGTTTCAACTGATGATGATGAAGTTTCAGCAGTTGCAATAGCTGCAGCTTGAGTTTCAAAATCTGCAGTTGAAGAAGCAGATGCTGCAACAGTAACTTGATAAGCATAATTAGTTTGAGTACCAGTTGATTGAGTTTCACTAATAGTTGTTTGAGTTGCAGCTGGAACACCACTAAAATCTGTATTTCCACCACCTACTGTAACAACAACAGTTTCAGTAACATGAACAACATCTCTTTTATGCATATGATGTAAATGAGCAATTGGAGATGCTAATGATGAACTAGCCATACAAGCTAAAACGATTGAATTAATAACACTTTTAAATAACATTGTTTTTTTTTAAATAAAATTTGTTTTAAACGATTGAATAATTAATTAAAATTTTAAATTTAATAGATAGATAAATGAATGAATATGAATTAAAAAAATTTAAATTAAAAGATTAAATTGATTTCTTTTTTCTTTTGTACTTTTGTAAAGGAACGACTGAAGTTGGTAAGAAAAAAAAGAGGGTATTATCTTTTTTTGATAAGTTTTTTTTTGTTTAAAGGAAAAGAAGAAAAGATCAAGAAAACAAAGAGAAATGACGAAACAATCAAAAAGATGTGAAGAAGAAGAAGAAGAAGAAAAGTTAAGGGAAAAGAAGGGAAAAGGACAAGTACCAAGTCAACATGACAGAAATGTTATATATACACATTAGAAAAAAAAAAGGAGGAAAATGGGAATCAGCTGTGTAAATAGGAAAAAATTGATGAAAATGAAAACAAACAACTCAAATGACAACAGAATGGCGAGAAAAAACAAAACAAATAAAAAAAAACAAATAAAAATGGAAAATTTTAGAACCGGAAAGAAAAAAAATGAGCGACTCAAACAGTGAAATTGCCTAGTAATAGCAAACAATAGTAAACAATAGTAAACAATAGTAAATAAATAAATAAACAAATTGACAATAAATAAACAATAAATAAACAAAAAACTAAATGATCTCTCTAAATCGTTCCCAATTAGGCAACTCTACTGCCTCATTAGAAATTACTATGGTGATTCGCTAGTACTATTTATGTATTCTGCCATTTGACATTACCGGGTTTTTAAAAGATTAAATATTTTTAATTATTTGTTGCCCACATGGGGCGAACAAAAAAAAATAGAGAACAACTTAATTGATTATCTTTACTGGTGTACAGATGGTCTATTTAATCATGAAAAAAAAAAAACATTAATTTCTTATTACTTATATATATAAGTATATATTTATAAAAAAAAACTTGTTAATTGTATCTCATTTCTTATTTCTTATTTCTTAAGGTATTCCCTACTCTTTCTAAAAACTGTCTCAAGAATGGCTCTTCTAGGTAATAAATTTGGAAACACAACAATCATTTTAAGTTTAGGTTTCCTATTATTATTATTATTATTTTCATCATTAGGATTATAATCATAATCATCATAATCATTATTATCATCATTATCATTATTTGAATATTTCTTTTTGTTATCAAATTTATCTTCTTCTTTATTAATTATAACACCATCTTCCATAATTAATGTCATATAAAATATAACTTCAAATCCTTTAAATCCTTCATTAATAACAATATCTTTAACATAATCCATACAAATAAATTGTTTATTAATTATAATACCTTCTTTATTTTTATTGGTACCTTCATTTATAATTGTTCCATTTCTATTATTAAAAATTTTATCTAATCCTAATATATTCTTTAAAACTTGCCATATATTCTCTTTAATTAATATGCTCTCTGTTTGAACTCCTAAATGTGGTATAATAATTAAACTTTCTTCAATTTCATGATAAACTCTCCAATAAATTTCATTTATAATATAAACACTAATCCCAAAATAAATTAAACTAATTAAATCTTTTATTAAATTTTCTTCTCTACTAATTCCTAATCCACTAATTATTTTATCAATTATAATTAAATAATTATTATAATTATTATATCGAATTTTTTCAATTGATTTTAAATTATTTTCATTTTTAATTATTTTATAATATCTCGTTATTATAAATTCATTAATTTCTTTTAATTTATTTTCACCTCCAATACATTTACCAATTGGATCAACTTTACTTAATACATGTCGAATTATAGCAATACTTAAAAATATAATCATAAATTTACTTATTCGATTAAAAATTTCTTCACCTTTATGATAATTAGATTTTTTAACAGTAAATTTAATATATTTATCTAATGAATGTGATGATGATGTTGAAGAATTCTTCCTATGATGTCTTTTATTATTTCGTAATTTTTTATTATTTTTAACTTTATTATCCATTGATAATGTTAAATCATTATCTTGATTAGAAATACCTTTAAATTGTTCTTTAAGATTGTTATTACTATTATCACTACTACCAACTTGATTATTTTGTCCAACGTTATGTTTATTATTATTGTTATTATTATTATAAGAATCTATAGTTGATCCAATATTACTGGATGATGTTGATGTTTTAATCTCAAGTATATATCCATTCGTCATTGTCAACTAATAAAGTCTTGGTATGGCATAAATATCTATAGCTATGATTATTTGTTATATGGATGATGATAAGATGAATTATATAAAAAAAAGATATGTTATTTGGTGGGCTCCGTTCTAATTTTTTTTCTTAATATGTGGGCAAAATCCAAATCAAACTCAAAATCTAAAGGAGAGAGAAAAAAAATGTAGTGAAAGTAAAAGCAGAAGCAAGAAAAAAAAACGTCTCCGCCTTTTTTCCTTTCCCTATATAAATTTGTTGATAGATCAGCGACTGTTTGACCGCGTTTTTTACAATTAAAGTCGTTGTTAATATGTAGGTACAGTTTCATATCAGTTTTATGTTGTTAATATACATTTTATACAGAAATTTACATACAAATTAATTATAACACTTCTAAGCCATACAGATAAGAAATCTATTTTTAGCTACTATTCGAATCAATACTTCCAATAACTTCTTCGTTCTTACGAAATTCTGCTATAACAGTCTTACGTGATCTACGATTAGGTATTCCTTGTGAAACAGAACCATGAATATGTTGTTGTGCTTCACGATCTTCAGCTTGTGCTTGTGCACGTGCAATTTCCATAGCTTTAAGTTCTTCCTCATGTTTTACTTTTAATGCACCAATCTCAGCATTATATTCATCCATTGTTTTAAATTTCATACCAGTTTTACCACTATATTCTCGAATATCAACAGGTAATTTTCTTAATAATGCAAATTCAACTAAATGTGGATGAATTCTTTCCTCTAATAAAAATTTAGATTTAATTTGTTTTCTCGTACGATGTGGGAATAGTTGTGCAATTAATCCAAAATCGGTACCCCATAATGAAATAGCTTTGAAAAATTCAGCAACTTCTTGTGGTGTCCATTTTAATGAACTAGTAGCTTTGGAATATGTTCTACTAGTAACTATATTCTCAAATGGATTTTCTTCAACTTTTTCCATCTCATTGTTTGTTTCCTCATGTCTATCAACAACAGTTGATTCATGACTGTATGTAACTTGACCATCTTGAATTTGTAAAATAGGTACATTATGTTTCTTATTCTCTTCTGATAAATCCTTTTCCATTAATTCTTTAGCTTTTGCCATTCGAGTTTTTTCATCCATTTCAGGATTTATATTATTCTCACTTAATTTAATAACTTCCTCTTCACTCATACGTAAATTTCTAGCTTTTAACCTAATCTCATGATGTTTTTTCCTGGCTTCTAATATCTTCTTTTCACCTTCAACTGCTTTATCATAATTTGTTGATCTTTTACCAATTGGGAAAAATGGTTTACATAAATCACTTAATTTCATTTCTTTATCATCCAATATCAGATTATCAATTAAATCAGGATTATCTTTACTCTTCAAATTCCAAATCTCATGAACATCTTTAATAGAATATTCAAAATCATATTTTCGATCTCTATTTTTATCATCTTCTAAATCAGCAATATCGACTAAAACAAATTTCTTTCTCTCTTTACTCATTACCCATTTTTTACCAAATTTTCTTTCAGTTTCACTTATTTCTAATTTCATTGGGAACTGAACTTCATCAGCTTGCCCTGTTTGTTCAATTTCATGGGTTTTATCTTCCTCTTTTTCTTTTTCTTCCTCTTTTTCGTTATCATTATCTACATTCTCATTATCAACATTATTTGATACTAATTCATTATTTTCATTTGGTTTTGAAATTTCATTAGTTAAATTTTCTTTTTGAGAATCATTTTCATTTGATGTAAAGTTATTTGATTTAGGAATAGCTATAGAACCGCCAACTGAAATTCCACCAATATTAACATCTTTTCTTTTACTTACACCATGATTAACACTAATTCTACGTTTTCTATTTGTTTGTAAAATAGGTATAGATGTAGGTTTATCATCGTCATTATTATTATTGGTAGCAGTGATATTGCTATTTTTATTGATATTTATAATTGGTATAACACCTCTTTTGTTCCTATCGGTATTGATAGGTCCAAAACCTGGAAGTATAGATGCATTACTAATACTACCCCTCCTACTTGATGGTATAATATTTAAATTTCCAATAACACTATTTCTTCTACTATTTAAACCAGTGCCAATAATTGGATTTGTTGAAGGTGTAATTACACTACCACGTCTTGAATTTGGATTGCTTGTGATACTACTCCTTCGACTACGTGGATATGCTGATGAAAGAGGAGTTGGTATACTTAATGAATTAAGACGTGCTCTATGTGTGACATTTGGCTGTGTGAAAATATGACCTGAACCAGTTTCTGCCTGTTTACGATTGCGTGTTGCAGTATTAGGTTCAGTTGTTTCATTATCTTCATCTGGTTTCAAGTTTTTATCGGAAGTTGATGTATTAATAGATTTATCAATAGACTGATTGGAATCATCATTTGTCTCAGGCTTACTTGAATTTTGGTTAGTTTCTAATTTTTTTTCTGTTGATAGTTCCTCTGTAGAATTGTTTTTTGCTTCTTCAAGATGATCTGTTTCATTGTTAATTTCATTTTGAGCTTCTGTATTTTGGTCGATAGATGATATTTTTTGAGATATGGGTGACAAAGGTACATTTAAAGAGGCTGGAGGTTGTGACTGTGTTAAATTTAATGATTGTGATGACTGTGGAGTCATGAGCCCTGAAACACGTCTGGCTCTGGCATTGACTTTTGGAGTGAATCTCTTTCCCGACTTGTTAATAGAAGACATGGCTATAAAATTCTGTAGTTTCCCTTGAGTCTTTGAAATATATGCTTCTTAATAACAAACTGAAAACAAAGAGAATTATTAACAATAACAACAACAAAACAACTCCCAAAGACTACAAAAAATCTCTAAACATACCAAACCTCAAATTTTTACTATATATATTTTTTTTTTGTTTTTCGTGTAGTCATTTTTCTTCATCTTTTTTTTCTATCACTATATTTTAATTTTTTTCAGTTTTCTTATTATGAAAATATTTTCTTGATAACATTATTCAATAACAATATTCATGGATTTAGCAACAACATAAAATAGAAATAAATATGATCTCATCCAATCAAATTACATTGCCGGATTGGGTTTTATCCTTATGTATCTCAAAGGAAACCCAATCACTAATAGCATCAACTTCTAAAGGTTCATTGCATCAATTACCTTTAGATTCAACAAAATGGTCAGGCTCAGACTCAATAATCAGTAATTTGACCTCTCATAAAGGTCCCATTCATAAAATTCTAGAAGACCCCTTAAATCCAACAACTTTATATTCATGCTCTGATGATTCGACTGTAAAAGTCTGGGATTTAAGAAATAATTTACAGAAACCATTATTTGAATTGACAAATTCAAGAAACTTACCTTTTTTTAGTATGGATGTTAATCATGGTTTAATTTCTGCTGGCTCACAATTAAAAGGTACAGATTCAGAACTTATTCTATGGGATGTACGAAAGTTGGATCATTCATTAAGATCATTTATTGATTCTCATAATGATGACATAACTGATACAAAATTTCATCCAACAAGAAAAAATATTCTATTAAGTGGTGCTACTGATGGTTATGTTAATATTTATGATTTAAATATAGTTGATGAAGATGATGCACAACTGCAATGTATTAATTATGCAAGTGTTCATTCTTCTGGCTTTACAACTGAAAATAGAATTTATATATTAAGTCATATGGAAACTTTTGGTATGTTTGATTTAAGTTCAAAATCAGATATTGATCCAGAATCAGTTGAAGAGTCCCAAGTTAATGATTTTAAAAAAGGTGATCAAGATTTTGGCGATATACGACAAAAATGGGACTGTGAATATGTAATTGATCTTTATGCTCCTGGTTATGTTGCATGTGGTTCCAATTCTAAAAAAGTTATTAAACTTTTTGAATTTGATCCAAGTAGGGAGAATTTTAACCCACATAAAAATAGACATTGGTTACTTGAAGGTGGACATGGTGAAGAAATAGCTAGAGACATAACTATACATTCTAATAATATTTTTACAGCAGGTGAAGATAATATAATACGTGTTTGGAATGCCGAAAATCTAAATGATACAGAGCATACATTCTTCAAATGTGATTCTGAAGTTGTGGAAGAAGAAAATACAGAAGCAGAAGTTATGGATGTAGAATATGATGAACAAAGAAAAAGTAAGGAAAAGAAAGACAAAAAACGTAGAAAACATAAGAAAGATTCTAAAAATAAAAAACATAGATTTAAACCATATTGATTTTATTACTTTTTCTAACTTAAATAAATTACCTTTATAAAATATATCTATCCGAATGATTATCAAAATTGTTAACGCAGAAAGAAAAGATTTAATGTAACGTTTTTCGTATTAGATTAAGTTTATAAGTTATAAATAATAAATAAAGTGTCAAAAATTTCAACGAAAGAAGCAATAATGCATTCGGAAAATAGATGATTTATGCGATGAACTGAATAGTACAATGGTATATTTTAAACAAAAATATTAAGCAACCCCTGGGAATTTCATTTCGAAACGTTTTTCCAAAACATCAAAATCTTCCTCTAGAAAGCTGTCATTACCATCTTTTTTGGAGCCAGTAGCACCTTTAAGGTATTCAGGCTTTTTTGGTTTTGGTGGTGGTGGCTTTCTTTTACTTTCCAGTGCTGGCGATCTATTACTAAATCCATTTGTATTATTTATTGCATTAATTGCCTTATAACTACTGTCTGTATCATCATATCCTTTCATACTTGAAGCATGTGATGTCTTTTTAGGTGAAGTTGATATTTTGGAATTATATAATGTACCCAATGATTTCGCATGTCTTGGAGTGTTTGAAAGTGGAACACTATCCTTTGGCATAATCAATTCAGAACTTGCAGTAATTGCTGATTTAACTGGTTCCCTGTTAAAGGAGTTATCGGTATATTTACCATAACCTTGGGCTGTTTTAACTGGAGGTGGTGATGAGCTCCTAAAAAGATTTTTAACTCTAGACTGTATGGATGGATTTCTGTTAATACCTTCAGAATGTGAATTATTAGATATAGAAGACGATAGCGGTTTTGATGATTTGTTTGATGATATAGATTTTGTTGGAGATGATAAATCTGGGTTATTTTTAAGATTCATTTTTAAAGGTTGTACTTTATCAGGAACAAATTTCTGTGGCGATTTAGCCTCCGGTGACATTTCTTGTAAATTAGACAATGAGCTATTAATATGTTTATATTTTTGGTGGTGATTATCAGGTAATGAATCATGACTACTATTTCTTTTATTTGAATAAAGTGAAGATTGTCGTAAAGAAGTAGATCTTGTAGGCGGATTGTTTGATGAAACATGTAAAGATTTTGAGGAATTCCCTGTTAATAAATTCTTAATTGAAGTAATACTAGATCTTTTCTTTGAATTATGTTTATTTGAATTATCATTAGTATTTTGTCTCGAAATAGATTTCAAATAATCTATTGAGCTTGGAGCTTTTTGGTTTTTTGATGGAGTAGCAAGATTTGCAACTTCCTCTGTTGATAATTCATTCATAAAATTCTTAATATCAAGACTTTCACGACTACCCATTCTATTTATTGAGTGATTACCATATGCTGATAATGGACGTCTTGAATTTCTAACTTTAGGTGGTACTAATTCATTATTAGATGGTGGAGTTTCAATACGTTTCGGTTGAATTTTAGTGTTTAAAGAATTATTTAAACCATTATTATATTTTAAAGACGTTGAATAACTAGCTATTGGATTAGTTGTAACACCATTTACAGTAATTGGAATATTATTTGTAGGATTTGGTATTATATTGACACCTGTATTCATAGTAGTTTGTTGATTTAAAATTGGATTATATAGTAAAGGTGATTGTTTAGTAATTGCTGGGCATGGTACACCTCTAATTTTACAAATTTCTTCTAATAATTGGAAAACATTTGGTCTTAATTTTGGATCAACAGTTAATAGTTTAGCTATCATATTTTTTAATCTAGCACTATATGGAGGTGATGAAGGGAATGAATATATACCGTTTATAATTGCATAATCACCTCCATAACCATTCATATTGTTATTAATTGCATTTTGTTCAAAAGGTGTTGTATAATAACATAACTTATATAGAAAGACACCTAGTGCCCAAATATCAGATTTTTCGTTAATAGGTTGTCTTCTATATAAATCTAACATTTCAGGAGCTCTATATTGTGGAGTTGTATTTTTCATTATATCATCTTGAATTATTTGAAATTCTTCAACATTAACAGGTGGCTCAATTATAGTTGATACAGAACCAAAATCACATAATTTATAAGTTCCATCATCTCCTAATAAAACATTTTCAATTTTAATATCCCTATGAATTAAAGGTGGATTTAAAGCATGCATATGAGCTACAGCTTCGGTTATTTGTTGCATAATGATTAAAATTTCTGGTTCTGTTAATTTATTAACTAATCTTGTATTCATGAAATCAATTAAACCTTTACGAGAACAATATTCCATTAAAACAAAAACTTCATAACCTGGTCCAATACCATTATTTGCTCTAGCTGCATGTGAATCAATATATGAAACAATACATTTAATACCTTGTAATTTTCTCATTGCATCAACTTCTTTTCTTAAAGTATTCAATGAACCTTTATCAGGTACATTAACTCTTTTTAAACATGCAATTGGATTATTATTCCAAGGTGGATTTATTGTACAGGTATAAACCTGAGCAAATCCACCATGAGAGAAATATTTATTAATAATTACTTGATGTGAACCTACAGTCAGTTGTGTCCCAGGTTTATAAAGATCCGGTTGTTGTTGATTCATATTTGTAGAAAGTAATTTTGACTTAATAAGTCTGATGTGATTGACACTGTGAAATTTTTACTTCTGTGTGATTAATAGAATCTTTTTTTATAAGTAATTGATATCAATTTCTTAAAAAGAAAAGACACCTAATAAGTTTATAAAACTTAATTAGAAATTTGAGCCAGTTCTCATTTCTCCTGCAGTGGTAGCTAGCTGCTTAGTATAAATTTTATATTGCCAGCACAAGATGAGGCACCCCAGTTAAGCCCAGACAACAACTAGCAAAAAAAAAAAGAAAAACAAAAAAAAAGATAATTTGTATGCAGATAGTAAGTAGTACTTTTTTTTGTAAGACGCGCTATATATAGAAATCATAGAATCAACAATTGCAAACATATATATATTTTATACACAACATTGATACAAATGATTGATTGATTGATTTATTTATTTATTTTTATTCGGAAAATATCAAATATCAAATATTACAATGTTATTATATTAGTTTTCTATAATCTATATAAATGGGTATTTTTTTAGTAAATTAAATTGATTAAAAATTAGTCAAGAATAATTGGATCATCAGGAACACCTTCTCCTCTCATAAACACTGGTGCTTGTTCATCAATATTGATTGTCGGTGTAGTGAAAGCACCAGGTCGAAATTGTACTACTCCACGATGTTTATTTTGATTATTCGTGAAAAAGCTACCTAATGTTGGTGGTAATTTATTATTTAAATTATTGTAATCTTTATCAATTATATTTGGATTTGAAAAATTATTATTAGAATGAATTGGAGTTTGTTGTTTCATTTTAGGGAGTGATGGTGAAACAGATGGTACTGGAGTTGAAGATGTTGATGGGGCAGTATCATCAACACCCATTATTTCAGCATCAAACAATGCATCTATTTGTTTCATCATTTCATCCTCAGAAGTATTCAAATTGTTTGTCTTAATTAAAGGTTCCAGTGCATTTATTATATTTTCGGATGCACTTGGAGCTTCTCCTGGTATTTCATCATCTGAATCTAATGTTACAACTTCAACATTATTACGTAATTCTACTCCATTATTTGAATTGTTATTAAAAGTTGAATTATTTGTATTTATTTGTGAATTTTCAATCTTTTCATTATTATTATTACTATCATTATTATTATCATTATTATTTAAAGCTGAATTAGAATTATGATTACCAAATTTACTATCATTTTCTGTATCTCTAATCCAACGCCATTTTCCTTTATCAAACATATTAATTTCAATATCTTCAATATCTTCATTATTCTCTTCATATTCTAAATCTTGTAATAAATCAACAAATTCACCAACAACATAAATATCACCTAAGACTTTAATATTAAATTCAAGTTTACAAATTGGACAACAAAACCAACCTAATTCATTTCTTTGTTTTTTATTCTCTTGTAAATATCTATCTCGTGTACTATATTCAAAAGATGATGTCATTTTATTACGTTCTTTTGGTGATAATACTGGTCTTTTAGTATCTTCTAATATTTTCATTACATCAACATTACCAATTTTAGCTGGTTTCTCTGTATATCTTTGAATTGCGATTTTAAAAGGTTTTAAATTATTCATAATCAGAAAAGATTCATAATCAAAACATTCAACATGTGAACAATAAATAGATCTTAAAGGTGTTACCATTCTTGATCCAGATAATGGATCTTTTAATGAAAGACGTACATATTTTTCAATGATTTCGTCATCATCATCTTCAGTAGAGTTTGTTGCTGCTGTCGTTGTCGTTGTCGTTGTCGTTGTCGTCGTTTCTTTTGCCTTTCCGTCTTCTTTATAACTTGGATTAGATTCTGTTAGTGTGGTAGAAGTTATTGCTTTAATATCCATGATATTGTTATTAGTAATATTTGAACCTTTAAAAAATGATGCATCTTTCATCATTTTAAAATTTTTAAAGTATATTTCATCACGACCAGGTACACGTAATGGTAAAACTGTTGACATATTAACCATATATCGAGAATATTTCGGTTTAAGTCTTCTTTTACTTTTCGTTCTTGGCTTTTTAGTCTGTGGAGTAGTTTTAACTTGAGTTTGAGCTTTTGCTTGAGCTTTTGCTTGAGCTTTTTCCTTTTGTTTCGCAGCAAATTTTAATTTTGCTTCTATTCGTTTACTTTCAATTTCTTTTAAAATGTTTTGCCTTTGTAAAATAGCATCATTTTGTAATTGAATTTTCATTGTAGGTGTCAGTTTCAGTTTAACATTAAATGATGTTGGATGTTTCATAACTGTAACTAAAGGAGAAAGATCTAATACTTGAACTGAATTCGAATCAATCTGTGAAAAGCTAATATCATCGGAGAATTCATCATCACCTGTATCTATTCCATTATTATCTTCAATATGATTTTTTTCACTATCGTTATTCTCATCATTATCATTATTATTATTGTTGTTGTTGTTGTTGTTGTTGTTGTTACTACCATTTATTGGTGGATTTGCAGATTGCGATATTAAAGTATATTCTGTTGTATCAGTAATTTGTGAGTTTGATTGACTAGTATTATTGTTATTATTATCTACTGTATTATTTAAACCTTTTAATGAAATTTTCAATTTAACTTTACCATCTTGACTAAATTCATAAACTCTTCCATTACCCTTTTGTTCTTTATGCTGCTGTGATAATCTTTGTAATTGAGATGATAATAAAGTATTTGTTGAATGATTACTATTATTATTATTAACATCTTCATTTAATAAATTTATATCATTATCTTTTATTGGTGTTGGAGTTGAAATATTTGATAATGAAGCATCGGATGGACTATCCGGTAAATCTATGTCTATATTTGAATCAGATGATTTATCCATGATGCATAATAGTAACTAATTAATTAATTAATTAATTAATGTGATATTAAACTTTTATATTAATAAATAATCAAAAATAATATAACAGATATGAAAAGAAATAAATTATATATAAAAGGGAAATAGTCAAATAATTAAATTCTTTTCTACGGGATAATTTATTCAATTTAGATACATATTTATTATTTAACTTAGCTTAGCATAAAAAAAATTCAGAATCTTAATCAATTTATCTGCAATTTTAATCTTAAGCAATGTTAATTGTGGGGTCGATCGACCCTCACATATTTTATATTTTATATATTTTATATTATAATTCACTATGAAAAAGAAATAAAAAGAAATTTAAATGTCTCGCTGTGAAAAAAAAGGCGTTTTCAGTGAAAATAATATATGACACACTGTTTATATATTGACAAATAATTTGTATACAAAGAAAAAAAAGAATGATTAATTATTACTTGCATGAATTTGTTGAAGCTTATGTTAAAATATCAGTATATTCCATTCTCTTACTATAATTATATTATATAAACAATTGGCTTGTACAATTACAACACATATAACATATAGATAGTTTTTTTTTTTCAATGAAAGTTAAATATTTCGTATCTTTAATTCTTTCATTGTTGTTCTTGTTTGAAACAATTGATGCCAAGGAAAAAATCCTTGAACGTGCTAAAGCATCAAAATATTTGAAAAAAAATATCAATTCAGATACTGAAAGACTTGAAGTACATAAAAATGCAATTGCACAAGCAATGAAAGATATTAATGATAATATTTTATCAAATACAAATGAAATTATTGAAGAAATTAAACATGAAATTAAACAAGATATTAAAGAATTTGAGGAAAATGAAACAACTTATATAACTTATATCTTTGATAAACTTTTCCCATTTGGACCAGCTGGTAATGCAATTTTAGCAACAACTTATATTTCAGGACCACCAAATTTTATTTTAGCATTAATTCCATCAAATATTAATGTTTCTTCATTAAGTTTATTAGTTAGTTTTGCAGTTGGTGGTTTATTAGGTGATGTTTTTATGCATCTTTTACCTGAAACTTTCACTGGACAATCTGTTGATTTAAATATTAATGGAAATGATTATATTTTAGTTGATAATCGTAAAAATGTTATTTTAGGTATCGGTATGTTTATTGGATTTTTATTATTTTTCTTTATTGATAAATTAATGAGAATTCTTGAAAGTTCTGGTGATGAAAATAATAATGGACATAGTCATAGTCATAGTCATAATCATAGTCATAGTCATGTTAATAGTCATAGTCAAATAGATTCAGATATTATTGAATCTGCTAAAAGTAGTAGTATTGGTGACAATCAAATTGGTGAATTAAAAAATAGAAATAGTAAAAATGAAAATGAAAATGATAATGAAGCTGAAAATTCAACAAGTGAAATAATTAAAGATGAAAAATCAAATGACGTCGTTATTTCAAATCCTAATGCATCAATTAAAACATCAGCTTATTTAAATCTTATTTCTGATTTTACTCATAATATAACAGATGGTCTTGCAATTTCATCATCATTTTATATTTCAAAAAATGTTGGTTGTACAACTGCAATTGCAACATTTATGCATGAAATTCCACATGAAGTTGGAGATTTTGCATTATTAATTCAAGGTGGTTTTACAAAATGGCAAGCAATGGGTTCACAATTTATTACAGCTTTAGGTGCTTATTTAGGTACATTTATTGGTATTGCATTACAAATGAGTATTGAAAATAATAATGAATCAATTAATAATTTACAAGATATTAATTCAATTGGTTTATTTGGTACAAATTTAAGTTATGGTGATATGACATTACCTTTTACAGCTGGTGGTTTCCTTTATATTGCATTTAGTGTTATTCCAGAATTATTAGAAATAGATAATAGAAAAAACAAAAAAGATGAATTAATTAAATTCGGTTTACAATTAATCTGCATGTTTTCAGGAATTGGCTTTATGGCAATGATTGCCCTTAACGAAGAGGATTAGTTTGATTTGATAAGAAGCGCGAGAAAGTCCGAGGAGGCTCTGAATAAAATTAATAAAGGGGGGTTGTTGTAATTTTATTATGTAGTATGTTAATTAAGTAAGCAAATAGTTGATTGAATGATTATGATTAAAATTATAATTTTGTAATAAGATGATACCGATATGATGTGGTGATAAATGCAATGCATATAAATTTATTCTGATTTGATGAGCATTTTTTAAACATTTTATATTTTTATAAACCTCTATGTGATTCAATTTACTATTAATATATTTTAATATAACTAGAATTTTAACCATATTTATAAATATATAGATATATATTCACGTTTCAAGTAGTTACTCAATTTTTGGATAATTAACTGAGGGATCAAATAATGAGCATGGTTGAACATCAATTTAAATGGTATGTGAAAGGAAAGTTAAAAATTAAATGTAGTTAAAAAAAAATACTATGACATACTAACATAACTAATTAAAAATATTATATATATATAAAAAAAAATTAAATATAGGCCATCAATATATGCAAATGAAGTTTTCGTTTGTGGAAGTTTTGATAATTGGAAAAATCGATATGAATTAAAATTAAATAATGAATTAAATTGTTTTACCGCTAATTTTTTAATTCCTAATGAAAAAATTTATTACAAATTTATTGTTGATGGAGAATGGTATACTTCAGATAACGATAAAACTGAAAAGGATGAAAATGGTAATATTAACAATGTATTAACTGGATTTAATTTAAAAGATTGTAATGAAAAATATAATGAATTTGAAAATTCAGATATGTCAAATTCAGAAGAAGTAATAATAAATCATCCTGATTTAGATACAACCTCGGAATTCACATCAATCTCACATCCTAATAGTGAGAATAGATGGGAAGAAATTGAACAAACTGTTAATATTAATAGTATGGAAGACAATAATATACTTAGAGATAATAATGAAAATGAAAATGATGATGATTATGAATATGATGATACAAATTCTGGTTTAAATTCTTCAGTACAAATAACATTAAAAGATAACAGTTCAATTACAGGTAGTGTTCAAAGCCGCAATGCAATAATTATAAATTCTAAAAACCATGGTAGTGGAATTAATTTATCTAACAATAGCGCAAATAATGTTAGCGGCAACGATTCATTCATGGGTAGAATTCGAAACATATTTCATAAAAAAAATTCTTAAAAACTATTATATAATAATAATTAATCTATTAAGTTGTGTATTCAAACTGTGTAAGATAAGTATTATATTATAAGTTTTTAATTACTACCATTGTGTTCAATATAATTAATTAAAACAATTCAACAATCAAACCGAAATTAACGACTAGATTGGTGGTATTATGTGGTAAATTCACAGAAACAAAAAAGGAACCCAATTCGGCGTTTAGACAACTGATTTATGAAATAGATTATTAATATCAAATTAAAAACAATAGCGATAACTATTATTGGTAATGATAACAATTGACTTATTTCTTTGAAAATATATTGGTCAGTCCCTTACAATGTGACAAAATATAAATACTGTAATAATTCCTATTTCCTAGTTATCAACAAGAGAAATGCGAGATAAGTAAGCGTTACAGTTTCCTTATTGGGAATTCTATCTCGGTTCAGCCACTGATTGTGTTGCACAGCCTGTTTATCCGAGGAATTGACACAGTTTTGGAATTTACTCCCTTGAAGCTTCCAAAAAGTTTATCTTAGGGTTTTTTTTGGAGGTATTTCAGGAATTAATTATTGGTAATAATTAGGATCTTCCATTGATCACTGTCTTATCTCAAGCTAACCTTTCCTTATCTTATCTGATGTTAATTTAACTATTATTGTAAATTTAAAATATGATGTTTAATAACCTTTGAGTTGCTCTTTTTTTTTTCTCGTTGCTATTTAATAACCTAATATTCCTCATTGATTTTTATTTAGAACCCTTTTAATATAACATTATTCTTATGTTTATAAAAACTTTTAATAAATTTAATTAATCAAAGAAGCTCTAATTAATATAGTAGAAAATGTTTGGATATTCAGATACTAAAAAAGATTTAACTGTTGTTGAAGACAAAGAAATTGATGATATAGAAATTTCAAATTCTTCGTCAAGTCCATCAAATTTATTATCTGCAACAGTTTCAAAAAAAATTGATAATTTACAATTTGATGATAAAGTTGAAGGTTTAGATTATCTTAAAAAATCAACCGAACTTACAGAGGAAGAAATTGCAGAACTTAATGGTAAAGTTAGATGGAAGATTGATTATTGGATAATGCCAATTATTTGTGTTACATATACATTACAATTTTTAGATAAATTATCATTAAATTATGCAGCTGCTTATACATTAATTGATGATTTAGGTTTGGGTGGTCAAAGATATAGTTGGGTTGCAGCAATTTTTAATTTTGGTTATCTTGCTGGTGCAATTCCAGCAAATTATCTTATTCAAAGATTCCCAGTTGCAAAATTTACAGGTATTATGATTTTTATTTGGGCAATTTTATTAATTGCACATATTGGAGCTAAAAATTATGGTGGTATATTAGTTTTAAGATTTTTATTAGGTGTTTTAGAGAGTTGTATTTCACCATCATGTATGGCATTAAGTTCTAATTTTTATAAAAGATCAGAACAACCTTTAAGAATGTGCTTTTTTTTATCATTTAATGGTATTGCAACAATGTTAGGTGCTTTATTATCATGGGGTCTCGGTCATGCAACTCACTCAAAATTAGTTCCATGGAAATTAATTTTTTTAACAATTGGTTTAATGAATTTAGTTTGGTCTGCTGTTTTCCTTTTATTATGTCCTGATACTCCAATGAATGCAAGATTTTTAAAACCAAAGGAAAAATTAGTTGCAATTGAAAGAGTTGCAAATAATATGATGGGTATAAAAAATTCAAAATATAAAAAAGATCAAGTTATTGAAGTTGTAACTGATTATAAAACTTTATTTTATGTTTTAATTGGATTAGCTTGTGGTGTGATCAATGGTGGATCAGGTAATTTCCAATCTGCTTTAATTAAAGGTTTTGGATTTTCATCAACTGAATCAACAATTTTACAAATGCCAACTGGTGCAATTGAATTTGGTGTTATTTTTACAGCTGGTATAATTGCAGTTTTAGTCAAAAATACAAGATGTATTATATTTTGTTTATTATGTATACCAAGTTTATGTGGATTAATTGGAATTGCAACAATTCCATTAGAGAAAAAATGGGCACTTGTTGGATGTGCATGGTTACAATATTTAATTGGTGGACCTGTTATTTTATCTTGGATTTTCCTAAATGCAAATGTTGCTGGTTCAACTAAAAGAACTTTAAGTAATGGATTTTGGTTTACATTCTATGCAGCTGGTAATATTATTGGAGCAAATATATTTTATGCAAAACAAAAACCAAGATATAGAAGTGGTATTATCGGATTAGCAGTTTCTTATGGTGGTATGATTTTAATTGGTATAGTATATAGATTATCTCTTATGTGGGAAAATAGAATGAGGGATAAAAAATATGGTGTTCCAACTGAAGAATCGAAAGCTGATTCAATTTTAAAAGGTTTTCAAGATTATACTGACAAACAAAATACTGGTTTCAGATATGAATTATGAAATTTTAAATTTTCTATAAATTAAAAAAAGAAGAAAAAAATCAATATATTCTTTCATTCCGAATTTTATTCTCGTTTCTTTTTGTTTAACAATACGTGATATTGTAATTTTTAAACTATATATATAATATATTTATTTAATCAACATTATAACAGAAAATATGCTCTTTAATTTTTAACACTATTATAATTAATACTATTATAATTAATATATTTTTTTTCTTATGCTCATTCAGTTTTATCAGAACTTTTTGAAATAGAGGAAAACCAACTTTGGAAATTAATTGTTCGTAAATTTTTTCTCTATTATCAAGATATGATCATAAAGGATGTTGATAATTTGAAATTAAGTTAATTAGCCAATTACCATTTTTTAAACTTACAGTAATCAAATAATTACATAATGAAGATGATGATTTATTAGTTGGTGTAAATAAATAGAATAAAACTGATAATAAAATTAATAAACAACTAATAAATATTTCTATTATTTAAATTATTTAATGATGCATGATTATTATCTGATTATTTGTGATCATCTGATTATTTGTGATCATCTGATTATTTGTGATCATCTTCTTTTGCTGGATATTGTTTCCAACGTTGGAGTTTCAAATCTAGATTATTTGTCATTGAAAAGTATTATCTTATATTTTGTTAGAGGAAATTAAAACAATGGAATGAAAATGAAAAGTAATAAAACTGTCAAAATATTTACTGTGCTTACCTAATGCCTTAGCTTTTCAAGATGAGAGACCGACACGCACTTTACCCATAACTTAATAATAAACAATTATGTCTTACCCTTATGTGATTAAGTTTCTTTCTGAATTTATAATGTTAAACCATATGAGTTTATATACATACCTTTATTCTATTTGACTTAATAGATAGCTTTAAAGAGAAATTATATATATATAACAATAGATATAATGTTATTTATTAATAGTATTTGATATCCTATATATTTAGTAAGTGATTGTTTTTCGATTAAACTCGATATCTTATTAAATATCAAAGAAAACTATATAATATATTATATATATAATAAGTAAATTTCTTTTAAAACTAGTATAATAAAATGGGAAATATCTTCTACTTATATAATAAAAGTCATCAATATTTATTTTTTCTATTTCTAGAATTCATCTAATTAATTAATTAATTTGTCCAATCACAATAAAAATTAATTGCCTTATCTTTTTCAGCCTATTTTTATCATAACTTTATTCAAATTAGTATGCAATTTCTTTCTTCTTTTTGGTTAAACTTTTCTAATTTGAATAATCAATTGAAAATGCCTCAAATGATTTTCTATTGGTCATACTTTAATTAATCATTCTGTGATGTCATTGGTTAATTCAGTTCCGTTGATTTGACATTGTTTAATTTAATTACTAGATATATGCTATTAATTTACTCAAAGCCAGTTAAACAATTCCTTTATAATTAGTGAAACCCCAAGTTCCAACAATTTATTGTTATTTTTACCCGCGGGCAAACAGAAGGATTTGGAGATAAGAAAATAATCTAAAATGTAAAGATCCAATAATTGAACGACGATTATACCAGCAACATTTCCCTTTTCGATTAAACAATTTAGTTTACAAAGAATCAAGTAGTTCTACAACTGTTAATAAAAATATTTTTAGTAAAATAAATAACATAAACTAATAGACAATCTTGAAATTTTATTAAAGTTAAACAAATAATATTTTATATAGATTTAAACAATCTTAAAACAATATTAACACTATTCAGATGTAAAAACTGCCAAATTGGCCATTTTTCTAATTTGGATTTGACCTGGTGTTAATCCAGCCTCTTCAGTATCAAATTTAACTAAACCTAAGGCACGTTTACCATCCTCAGAAAGAACATTGGTGATTTTTCCACGATCTTCAAAATTACTCTCATTTGGACCGTAATTATATTCAAATGTGAAATCACGGGGTTTATCACCAGACAAGAAGCATCTTTTTGAGTCAAGTAATGTTTCTATATTGTAAGGGCAAAGTGGAGTATGTGCGATATAAACAACAGATGAATCACTTGCACCTAAATGCTCCTTATCGACTTCGTGTAAAAGATCAGCATGCCATAAAACAAAGTCTCCAGGTTTGACGTAGGGAATACCAATGACGGAAGCGTCGTAGTTTAAATGTGGGAAAAAATCTTGATTGTTTGCTAAAAATTGACCTGAACCTGGAGTAACACCTGGAAATTTTCCTGTTTCAACATCGATATCACCATTATCCTGCCAAAAAAAAGGTCTTAAGAGAACATAGGGAATTGCACGTTTGAGATCTGGAAGAAATCTAATTGTACCTTGACCACAATCTGCATCTGAAAGTGCTAACCAACCTTGAAAAGCTCTAAAAACACTTGATGTAGAACCGTTGTTTTGTTCTCCTGAATAAATATCTTGTTTACCGTTGGGTCTCTTTTCAATGACATTAGGATCCCAATCTTCCCATCTACCTTCGAAAACCTCACTGTAAACATCTCTGTATCCTTCATCTTCCCATCTTTCAATTGAACTAGAATCTAAATGTAATGGTAAAGTGACTTGAAGGCCAGGTTTACGAATTCTTAAACGATCAGCATAAACAACTTGAGAATCCATATCTAATAATGAATCTGGATTATTGTTCTTGTACAATTGACTAACTGATCTCATTAGCTGAACCATTCTTGGATGACTTCTTGCCTCAACTTGGGCCTGAGACCAATGTATATACCAGTTACTTGCTACACCATCATGAGGACTACCAGTAATTTCAGGATGTGATTTTAAATATCTAACAGTTATATCCTTCCATGCTTTTGCTTGTTCTTCAGATACAACACCACGAATAATCAAGCATCCCCTTTCCCTGTAAAGTTCCACTATGTGTTGAGGAATAACAAAATTGCTTGATTCAAGGTTGGAATATTCTATCTCTGGGATATAAGAAGATCCTGCATTTTTAATTTCAATAGCTTTTTGTTCCATTGCTTTACACAATCTGATCCACGATTCTTTAACAGCTTCGTAATTTTCTGGCTTGATGATTTTTCTTTTGAGTTCCTTATATCTTTCACCTTCTAAGTCTTTTGGAACTTCTCTAAAGCCCTTTGCATGAATAATTTGGGACTTTGTAATAGCTTCTGTAGTACTCATTATTAATAATGGTTGTTATTATATTGGTTGAAAATTTTCCAAAATAAAAATTAAACAAACTGTGATATATTCCTTCTTTCTAGCTTAATTCTATAGATATTCAAATAATAATTATTCAGAGGTGGCTTCAAAATATATTTATATTATTAAAAATACCAAATATATTTATTGCAACACACTCGAACTGTTTGAAAATCACACAATTATTAAATAATAAGAATAGAAAAATGAGCCAATTAAAAAAAAGCTAATAAAAATTAAACATTAATATAAATGTTCAAAAAAATAATGATCCGTTATTTTCAACATAACAATTAAAATTCACCTTACTCTATTGGATTTATTTTGGATAATTGCAAAAGGATTTATCTTGTTATTAATGATAAATTATTAGCCCAACAGATTAGTAAACTAACCTCGGATGTTGATTGTAGTAAAGCTGATTAATTTTGAGTTTGATTTTAAGAGTATGGCGCTAATCATTTTCAAGGGAAGATAAGAAAAAGGGTGAAATTAATGCACAACAAATCGTCATGCCTTGAAGTATTTATATGGATTAACCCGCGGGCAACAGTAATAATGCATAAAGTTAACCCCACTAAAAGTGAGGAAAGTTGCCCTGCGGGCAGGCTCCACGTCAAATTGGTTATCAAGTTTTCAAACCTAACATTGATTAATTTTTGACGCATCAATTTCAACATTTTGATACAGTATTAAACACTGTTTATCACATTTTTCTTATCATATTCACAACACTATTATTCCTTTTGTTATCATTTACATTCATGGTTGACATTACACTTCAATGTAAAAAAAAATAAATAGATTGATTGTATATTTTTTATTGCTAGTTTTTCATTTGAATATTTCTGAAGAAGGTGTAATATCTGAATTATCTAAAGGCTTTCAAATTTGGTGATAGCAATCTCTTATCTATATTTTGATTGAAATAATATTTTATTTTTCCAAACAACATACCGAAAAAGGAGGAGAGTTTTATTTCCAGAAAAAAAGAAACAACTATTGGTATTTATTGTTTTATAATATTACATTTTCTTTTACATTCAAGTCATTCCTTATATCCACTAAAAAAATATAAATACTAGGTATATTCTTTTTTTCCCAAAATTAACAGATCAATCAAAACAAAATTCAATTAAATTGTGGTTACTAATTTGAAACAAATCAACAATCAAATTTATAAACTAAACATTATCAAGAAATGCAAGAGATAGTAGCTTTTGATTACAGCAAGAGACAGCATTTGTCACCATTAGTGCCAACATCTCGTGTTGGTTTGATTTTTTGTATTATAATGGTCTCCATTATTGAACCTGTGACAACTGCCATGGAAAGTTCTATAATGGGATCCATAAATTCTTTAAAACAATATAAACATTATTTTAATATTAACAACGGTACTTTAGGCTTAAACTCTGCTGCAATTTGGATTGGATTAATTATTACTTTACCATTTGTTCAACAGATGAGTGATGGTCTGGGAAGAAGAAAAACAATATTTTGTTCGTTAGGTATTATGGTGGTTGGTGTCATCCTTACAGCATGTTCGATAAATACTGCTATGTTTGTTATTGGTCGTATAATCCTTGGTATGTCATCAGGAATCTTTAGATCTTCTGCTTCTGTTTTAGTTGCTGAAATTTCTCCACCAAAACACAGAGGTGTGATTTTGGGTATGTTTCATAGTTTTTATTATGCGGGTTCGATGATATCTTCAGGAATTACCTATGGTACCCGTAATATGAAAAGTAATTGGAGTTGGAGAATTCCACTTATTATTCAAATTATTCCAACTATTTTATGTGCTTGTGTTATTCTTTTTGCTCCTGAATCTCCAAGATGGTTAGCAATGCATAGTAAAGTTGATGAAGCCAGGGAAATTTTTTACATTTTAGAGAATCAAGATGCTGAAGCAGCTGAACGTTTGGTGGAAGAAGTTCTCAATTCGGTCGTAGTAGAAAACAAGGTATCACATGGCCATGGTGTTTGGAAGAGACAATTCATGAGAAAGGCGAATTGGCATAGGGCCTTCATACTTTTGAACTTAGGTAATCTTGCTGAATTAGGGGGTTCCAATATTGCAACCTACTATTTCAATATTTTATTGGATTCTGCAGGTGTTTCGGATGTAAGTACCCAATTGCAAGTTGCAATTATTAGAGCAGCGTGGTGTCTTGTATGTGCATTATTTGGTTGTTATACCTTTGATATAATTGGTAGGAAGAAACAGGCTTTTATTGCAACAACTGGTTTAATTGTTTGCTTGTTTATTCTTGGTGGTTTAATTAAACGTTATGGTAACACAGATGATACCTCTGGTCAATATGGTGCTATTGCTATGATGTTTATGTTTACAGGTTTCTATTCTTATTGTTACTCTCCAATGCTATATCTATATCCTCCAGAATTGTATACTAACCCCAACAGAGTTGTTGGTAATACGATTTTAAAAGCGTGTGATTATTGCTCAGGTCTCTTTGCAACATTCATGTTGCCCATTGGTATGAGTAACCTTGGTTGGAAATTTTATATTATTACTGGAGGATATGATATTATTTTCTTACCTTTAATTGCATATGTTTGGGTTGAAACTAAAGGTGTTCCACTAGAAAAGATCTGTGAGCTTTTCGGTGACAACGACGAAGTTGAATCAGAAGAGGCTGCCTCTCATGATACTGAGAGCTCGAACGTTATTTCAGTTATTGTTGACGTTGATTGTAAGAAATAAAGCTTTTACAATTACTCTTATTGGTCCATTTACTAAATTATAGCTTTAACTTTATTTTAAATTTTATTTGGTGTTTCATTATTTATATTATATATATTTAATAATTTATATCAATGATATTCTAATTTTTGATCTATGATGAAAAAGTTTTAGGGATTTCCAACATTATCAACATTTAGAAAAAAACCAAGCTAACAAAATAATATGCATTTTTAAAATATTGAGCTTTTTTAGAACTTTAGCAGGAAATAAATGGCATTTTTTCACTGTTGGGATTTTACCCATAAGATATTTCTAGAGGATATTCGGGGTTTTAATGTGACCAAAATTATAGATTGTATACGCAAGCTATTTCATAACTAAATAAATGAGTAATTAATTTGCACCACAAAAAAATAAGAATTTATTGAAATTCTATTTTTGAATTGAAATTGGACTTATAATAAAATTATACTGTATAATAGACATATAAGTGAAATTCTATGGAAAATATGAATATTTACTATTTCCAGGCCAGTCCAAAAATATTTCATCTTGAGTTCTGATAGACTTAGATTAAATTAATCTGCCCAAATCAGTGCATGGTTAAACCTAGAAACTATTTTTCGGCAGAAAGTATGGCACCAAAATCATTTGCTGATTTATTAATAATTTGTAAAAAAATAGAACTGCAGGTTCAATCTTGGAAAACAAAGTATCAAATCTTAATAATGCTAGATGAGTAATATGTGGCTGAACGGATAGATCTTTTTCAAATTCATTGTGTATAAGTCAATTTGATGTTTCCAAACTACAGTTTCCTCTTTACTACTTGCAACAACATAAAATGCTAAAATACAAGTCCTAACAATAGAAACTTTTGCCTCTGAGTAACACCACCAGTGCAAGTTAAGGTTAATATCAATTATATACAGTAGATATTAATTAAACCCTTTAACAGAATCATAAGCGTGCTCATTCAATGATAAATATGATACATCACTACCAGCATATAATATTGAACGACAACATTTTGGCTAATTCATCTGTCGTTTATATTGAAATATTACTTGACTCAAAAAAATGTTAAACTCCATGATTTCACATTTGAATTAATATAATTACGGTCCAAATGAAAGTAATTTAGAAGAAGTCACCAAAGTTCTTTCCAAAGATGGTAAGCTTGCCTTAAGTTTGGTTAAATTTGATACTGAAGAAGCTGGATTAACATCATGTCAAATCAAAATTAGAAAAATGCCAATTTGGCAGTTTTTACATCTGAATAGTGTTGATACTGTTTTAAAATTGTTTAAATATATATAAAATACTTTTTGTTTATTTTAATAAAATTTTAAAATAGTCTATTAGTTTTTATCATCTAATCTACTAGACATTGCTAAATATTACGATGGGTATTAAAAATTCAAAATATAAAAAAAATCAAGTTATTATAGGCACCTGTTGGATGTGCATGGTTACAATATTTAATTGGTGGACCTGTTATTTTATCTTGGATTTGCCTAAATGCAAATGTTGCTGGTTTAACTAAAAGAACTTTAAGTAATGGATTTTGGTTTACATTCTATGCAGTTGGTAATATTATTGGAGCAAATATATTTTATGCAAAACAAAAACCAAGATATAGAAGTGGTATTATCGGATTAGCAGTTTCTTATGGTGGTATGATTTTAATTGGTATAGTTTAGAGATTATCTCTTATGTGGGAAAATAGAATGAGAGACAAAAAAATATGGTGTTCCAACTGAAGAATCGAAAGCTGATTCAATTTTAAAAGGTTTTCAAGGTTATCTTGATAAACAAAATAGTGGTTTCAGATATGAATTATGGAATTTTAATTATTATTAGTTCTATATAAAATTGAAAAAAAAAGAAGAAAAAAAAATCAATATATTCTTTCATTCTGAATTTTATTCTCATTTCTTTTTGTTTAACAATACGTGATATTGTAATTTTAAAATATACATATATAATATATTTATTTAATTAACATTATAACAGAAAATATGCTCTTTATTATCCTTATTATTCAGTTTTATCAGAATTTTTTGAGATAGAGGTAAGCCAACTTTGGAAATTAATTGCTCGTTTAGTTAAATTTATAAAATTTGCTCTATTATCAAGATATGCATAACAACCTTTTCCTGATTTTTCAGTTTCACTATTTGCCATTGATAAATCAATAAACCTTAAAGGATGTTGATAATTTGAAATTGAGTTAATTATCCAATTACCATTTTTTAAACTTACAGTAATCGAATCATTACATATTGAAGATGATGATTTATTAGTTGGTGTAAATAAAGAGGATAAAACTGATAATAAAATTAATAAACAACCAATAAATATTTCTAATATTAAATCTAATGGTAATGTATTGATTGAATTATTTAAATGATTTAATGATTCGTGATTATTTTCTGATATTATAAATGATAATTGATTTAATTCATATTTTGAATAGGCTGCATTAGCTAAAAGTAAAAAACCAGTAAGGCGTAAAATTATAGAACAAGAAAACATCTTTTTTTTTATTTATAATTAAAATTATAAGGTATAACTGCAGTAATTGAATTAAAAGTATAGATTATATATGTAATATCAATTTGAATAATATAATATAATAAAATATATATGATATAAACCAAATCAATCATGCAAATTTCATCATATACTCAAATTCAATTTTTCATTACTATATTATTATAATATATGTACGGGCTCTGATTATATATATAGTATATATATAATATAATATTTATATATAGTTAGAAGTGCGAGCGTAGAAAATCGGAATTTAGTTGAGGGTTATGGACAAAAACGGGAAACCCGAAAAATGGTCATTTATTTGTTTGTATTATAACATATTGTAATATTATATCCGGACTTTGTTCCTAAATTTATCGTTTTTTGCTTCCATTTTTGTTATGTTTAATGATCGTTTATCATCAACATTTATCCGTCTTTGTTTAAGTCATTATAATCCAGACTCTCTTGATAGGGGAGAGAGAGCATTTTATTGTATTTAATTTCTTTTTTGACTATTGCCCGTCATTCCCAATAAGAATATTATTATTTTTTGAATTGTTTTTAGATAATTGAAATATGTAATATTTAGTGGCATTCAGTCAGCCAGTAAGTCATCCATGAATCATTGTTTAGTATTGTATTTGAGTTATTTATAGTAAGTAAAATTCATAACCCCCTATTTACAGCTTTAGTGTTTATTTTTTATTTCTTTTTTTGTATTGATAATAGATAATTGACTCTCCTAAAAACTCCGTTACAAGGATTTAACCCCGTGGTTTCTGGTTTACACTATCCGAGCTGATAATATATTATGGGATTCGGTAATATGTATTTGCTGTTGTCATTATTATTATTATTCTGATTATTAGTACTTACATGGACTATTAATTGTATCCTTGCTTTTTACCTCTTTTTAATTAATAATTTTTGTCATATAAAACAAGGCAAGATTCCCTTTTTTATTTGATTTCACAATCGATTTATAAATTTATTTTACTTATTTATTTGTTTGTTTATTTTTTATTATTATATTTTATATTATTTTTACTATTATCATACAAACACAAAGCAAATAAAAAACTACTAAAATATTTAATTAATATTAAAATGATTTCAACTTCAACAAGATTACATTTACAAACAGGTTATCATACTGTTAAATATTCAAAATTAATTTTTAAAAATGTAATGAATAATGTTTTAATTCAACAACATGGTATTTCAACTTCAAAAACTTCATCAACAACAATTCCATTTCATGAGGATATAGATATTTCAACTTTACCACCTGCTAAAAATACGACAATGGTTAGATTAACAACAAAAGAAGAACAAAGAGAAGGTAAATTTTTATCAAAACCAGCTTATGAACATCCAGGTTTTGATAGAGATGAAATGTTAGCTGTTAAATTTGAACATCGTCCTGTTAAATCATTTAGAGATGCAATTACTTATTATTTTATGAAATATTTAAGAAAAACTTTTGATTTTTGTACAGGTTATATTGAACCAAGGGATGAAAAGCATCAAATTGAAATTGCTAAAGGTCCAAATAGAATGACTGTTGAAAAATGGTTAACTAGAGTTGTTGTTTTAGAATCAATTGCTGGTATACCAGGTGCAGTTGCAGGATTTTTAAGACATTTACATGCAATGAGACTGTTTAAAAGGGATATGGCTTGGATTGATACATTATATGATGAAGCTTTTAATGAAAGAATGCATTTATTAACATTTTTAAAAATGGCTCAACCATCAATGTTTACAAGAAGTTTATTATGGGTTGGTCAAGGTATTTTCGCAAATTTATTTTTCCTTACTTATTTATTTTCACCAAAAACATGTCATAGATTTGTTGGTTATTTAGAAGAAGAAGCTGTTAATACTTATTCAAGATGTATTAGAGATATGGAATTGGGTTTATGTCCTGAATTAGAACACACTGAAGTTCCTAAAATTGCAAAAGATTATTGGCATTTAAGTGATGATGCAAAAATGTATGATTTAATTCAATATATTAGAGCTGATGAAGCAAAACATAGAGAAGTTAACCATACTCTTGCAAATCTTGAACAAAAGACTGATAGAAATCCATTTGGTTTAGAAATTGAAAATGATTCAAGACCACAACCAGCTCATACTTTAAAAAATCATCATCCTAAAGGTTGGGAAAAGGATGAATTGATTTTATAATGATTTTTTTACTTGATGTTATATAGTTTTATTTTTTCATTTCTTTATTACTTTTATTTCTCTATTACTTTATTACATTATATATAGTTCTTTATGGCTCTTGATTTATTATTCTTTTACGACTTTATGCAAACATATAAATACATATATATATCTATATATCTAAATAATTTTAACCATACATCTAACAGAAATAAATAAATAATTGATTTTAATTAAAGCATTTATTAAATTTTTGAATTTTGACTTGATATGCGGCTGGTGTAAATGAAGATTTTAGTAAAAACTTTTAGTTTTTAAACGTTTATTGAGCTACGACTATCTTACAATTAGTACATTATTGACTCGGTTATTTCAATGAATTCAATATTTAGAATATAAAAAGGGACTGGAACGTTAAAGGGATTGCTTTTTTAAAGCCTTATCTTTTAAAATATTAAAAAAAATCATTTTAAAAAAATTCACTCAACACGGAATACCAAATAAGGATAAAAATATATTGCGGACAAAGTAAATTACTCGGAGTATAGTGGAAACCTTCTTACTCTTCAAAGACCTTTGAATTGAATATGTTACAACGTTTTTAACTACTTTGGGAAATATTAAGACGGTTTGACAATTTATATTATGATTCAGAAGACTACAGTATTCAAACTAAATGAAGAATATAATAAACAAAAAAGTAGCTAAACTTTCAAATCTATAAATAATTTCAAAAATAAACTCGTAGTCTCTTAATTTTATAGTTAGAAACGTTTAATCTAATGGCGGCTACCATGCGTCAATAACGATAAATTTATTTATAAGTTTTAAGATATAATATTTATAATTATAACTTTGATATATTTCTAATCAATTTCTCTAATTTATTGTTTTATCTTAAATATAGTCAAATATTTATATGATTCTTCCAAAAAAATAAACAGATTATTTCAAATATTATAAAGTGTCTGAACATGACTCTATCTTTAATATATTTGATAAAATTTGTGGTAAAACCGACTCGTTAGTTTCGAATTAAATATTCACTTCAAATTTTCATTTTAAGATAACACTTATCAAAATGTCAGCATTACGTCAAACAGAGTTGTTGATTCATAAAATACACTTTAATCTTAGACATATTTTACACAATACTCCGAATTCTTTAGTGAGCATATTAAAATCTAATCACCGGTAACGGCGCTCTGCTGCAAAGAAAACAATATTGACAAATTTTCTATATGACTCAAAACGTGAATTTTAAGTTGAAAATTTAATTGAGCGAAGTCTCATTATTTTACTTCACCATAGTTTTTGGTGGTCTGAAATTTGTCAATTTCATTGACTCTGTCTGATCGATCAGTACAATTTCTAAATTGGATTTTGTTGAAATTATATTTTTGTTCAGGAATCTGTTTGCTTTTTTTTTTGTTCAATAAATAGTAAAAGTTAAACAACTATCAAAATGTTATCTGCATCAAGAATCACCATTAGAAGAGCATATTCTACTGCACCAAAAAATTTAACTATTGGTTTAATTCCAGGTGATGGTATTGGACGTGAAGTCATTCCAGCTGGTAAACAAGTTTTAGAATCTTTACCATCTGATTTTGGTTTAAAATTCAACTTTATTGATTTAAAGGCAGGTTTTGAACTTTTCAAAAAAACAGGTACTGCATTACCAGAAGAAACAGTTCAAGCTTTAAAAACATCATGTGATGGTGCATTATTCGGTGCAGTTTCATCACCAACTGTTAAAGTTGCTGGTTATTCATCACCAATTGTTGCATTAAGAAAGAAAATGGGTTTATATGCTAACGTTAGACCAGTTAAATCTGTTGAAGGTATTGGTAGACCAGTTGATATGGTTATTGTTAGAGAAAACACTGAAGATCTTTATATTAAAGAAGAAAAAATCTTCGAAAAAGATGGTCAAAAAGTTGCAGAAGCAATTAAAAGAATTTCTGAAACTGCAACCAGAAGAATTGCTAAAATGGCATATGAAATTGCATTACAAAGACAAGCAGTTAGAGACTTAGGTGCTGAATCATTACACAAAAAGCCTTCCGTTACTGTTGTCCATAAATCAAATGTTTTATCAGTTTCAGATGGTTTATTCAGAGAAACTTGTAAAAAAGTTTACGAAGAAAATATTTCAAGATATGGTTCAATCGATTATAAAGAACAAATTGTTGACTCAATGGTTTACAGAATGTTCAGAGAACCAGAAATTTTTGATGTTGTTGTTGCTCCAAACTTATATGGTGATATTTTATCAGATGGTGCAGCTGCATTAGTTGGTTCTTTAGGTGTTGTCCCATCCGCAAATGTTGGTGATGATTTCGCTATCGGTGAACCATGTCATGGTTCTGCTCCAGATATTGAAGGTAGGGGTATTGCAAATCCAATTGCAACTATCAGATCAACTGCTTTAATGTTAGAATTTATGGGTTACTCTGAACCAGCTGCAAAGATTTACTCTGCCGTTGATGCTAACTTAAAAGAAGATACAATCAAAACACCAGATTTAGGCGGTAAATCATCAACTCAAGAAGTTATTGATGATATTATCAAAAGATTTTAAATATATTGAATAAGTCTAATTTTTAATCTTATTTACTATCTTTTTATTTATTATTTATTATTTATTATTTATTATATAATAATCTAATTCTTTTATACTTTATTTATATGCATATAGAGGTTTTAGTTATAAAACAATGCAGAAGCTATTTAATCTTCAATTCCAGTCCATTCTTCATTATCATCATCATCATAATCATCACTACTATTATTTGAGTTATTATCAGATTTATTATTTTGACTCTTCACTTTTTTATTATTTGTTTTATTTTCAGGTGCATCTCTTTCAAAAGAAACAGCAAAAAATCCAATACCACCATCTATTTTTGGTAAAGATCTAATACAACCTTGGGCTAATTCTTCTTTATTTTCATAACCTTCAAAAACTTCTGGGTGACCTCTCCTTGGCCATGTTGGCAAAACATCATCTCTTTTACTAACTCTCCAACCTTGATTTTTAACATCAGGATCTTCTAATAATTTTTTAACAACACCTTCGTTTTCTTCATCATGAATGGAACATGTACTATAAATGACTTTTAATACATTTGGAAAACTTAATGCATGCTTAACTATTTTAACTTGAAAACTACTTAATCTAGATAATCTTTCAGCTAATTTTTCTTTTGCTTCTTCTTCATCAATTTCTTCTTGTTCATCAAAGGCACGTCCAAAAATTCCACTTCCAGAACATGAAGGGTCAACTAACATTCCTGTAATTTCTGGAAAATCTTGAGGGCGTGTTGTTGTAAAATCTGCATGATAAATTGTAATACAATCTAAACCTCCAGCTTTTTCACACATCATTTTAATTGTATTTATACGTTTATTATCTTTTTCAAAAGCGATAATAGATTTTTTTGAATTATTTAAAATTGAAGCTAAATGAGTTGTTTTATTTCCTGGAGCTGCACATGCATCAATTACTTTATCTTTACCAGGTATTGGATTTAATATTTGAGCTGGGAAACAAGATGCACGATCTTGAATTATTAATCTTCCATTTTTGTAGGCATTTGTTGAAGTTATTTTTTCCTTTGGATGAACCCCAAATAAATTAGGTATATATTCATCAAAATAAATATATCCAGGTTCAGTTACTTCAGAAAGTGAATTTACTCTTTTCAATTTATTAAATTCTTTTAACAATGATTCAGTATCGGTTTTCAATAAATTTGTTCTAAACCATCTAATTGGAGTATCATCATCTTGAATTAATTCATCTAAAGATTTAACACCATGTTTAATCTTTAACCTTGCTAGTGCTGCTTCTAAACTTGGTTTATTTCTAATAATTGCATCTTTCCATGGATGATGCTTACTTTGAATTCTTTTAGATTTGGAGAATAATAAATCATGAATTAATAACATACATATTGGTTCAGGAATTTTGCTTTTTTTTTCTAACTGCAAAATCTTTGTTTTCTTCATAATATATTGAATAAACGGTTTATATCGAAGAGTAGATGAAACCAATGCATATATATGTTTTGGATTTGATTTTATATAATTTGAGTTTTTACATGTATCAAAAACACGAGATTGCAAAGAACCTTTTTTCTGTGATGGAAGTATAAATTGTTGGGATTCCTTGTAAACTTGCATGGCTCTTATTGGTGTTGGATTTTTGTCTAAAGGGAAATGATTTTAATATTTGACTGAAAAAATTAATCCTTGTGATTTTTTGAAATGGAAAATCTTAAATTCATGTTGAAAAATTTAAAAAAAAAATAAAAAAATAAAAAAAAAAAAAAAAAATAAAAAATAAAAAATAAAAAATAAAAAATAAAAAATAAAAAATAAAAAATAAAAAATAAAAAATAAAAAATAAAAACACAATCAGAGCTTACGTAATCCATCAATTTTTGCTATCTCTTTTCTTCTCCGAGTGGCGGGTCTGTTTTGGCTGGATGCTGCCTATTTTTCTTGACTGTCTACCCATACAGAGTACTAAACCTCCACGATTAGCAGAAATAGTTGGATACTCCAGGAGTACGAACGTTTACCATTTATTACAACTTTCATAAACAATTTTTATAGATAATTCTGTTTTTTTTTAAAAAAAAAAAAAGAAAAAAAGAGGGACAATTGGTCAATTATAGGTTTTTTTATTAGAATTATTAATTGATTAGTATGTTTTTCTCCTTTTATAAATCATTTTTATTGTTAACGTCATTAACGGCTGCATTGAATTTTGAAGATTTGAATTCTGATTTATCAAGACAATTATCATCCAAATTAAAAGAAATCGAATTTATTGATAAAGAGGATACTGGTAAATGTCCACCTTGCTTTAATTGTAATTTACCAAATTTTAATTGTGCACAATTTTCAGATTGTAATCCATTCACTGGTCGTTGTGAATGTAAAGATGGATTTGGTGGTGATGATTGTTCAGTTCCATTATGTGGTGGATTATCTGATGGTTTAAATCGTCCAAAAAGATCAGAAAATTCAACTTGTGAATGTAATGAGGGCTGGAGTGGTATTAATTGTAATATGTGTGAATCAGATAATGTTTGTGATTCATTTTTACCACCAGGTTTAAAAGGTACATGTTATAAATCAGGTATAATTGTTAATAAATTTAATCAAATGTGTGATGTTACAAATGAAAAAATTCTGAAAATTTTAGATGGAAAAATTCCACAAGTTACATTTAGTTGTAATGCTACTGCAAAAATTTGTGATTTCCAATTTTGGATTGATGAAATTGAAAGTTTTTATTGTGATTTATCAACTTGTGATTTTCAATATGATTTAAATTCAAATACAACACATTATAAATGTGATAATGCACAATGCAGTTGTTTAGCTGGTAGAATGTTATGTGGTGAAAATGGATCTGTGGATATATCTGATTTTTTAACTCATGAAATTAAAGGTCCAGCAGATTTTTCATGTGATTTAAATTCACAAAATTGTAAATTTAGTGAACCAAGTATGAATGATTTAATTTCTTCAGTATTCGGTGATCCACAAATTAATTTATTTTGTAAATCAAGTGAATGTTTACATAAATCAGAAATTCCAGGTTTTGAAATCCCAGGTAAAAAGAAATTTACTTTGATTGATTTTACTAAATTATCTAGTGTTTTCCTTGGTTGTTTAATTGTGGTTATATTATCATTTCAAAAGATTAAATCATCACCATTATTTTTAAAACCAGTAGCATTATCATTGGATGATGATAATAATAATGATAATGATAATGATGGCAATGGTTATAATGATATTATTAATGCAAATTTAGTTTTAGAAAATTATAAACAAGCAACTTTATCATTTGATAACATTTGCTATTCAATTAATGGAAAGCAAATTTTAAATAGTTCATATGGACAAGTTAAACCTGGTGAATGTATGGCAATTATGGGCAGTTCAGGTGCTGGTAAATCTACATTATTGGATATTTTAGCATGTAAAAATAAAAGTGGAAAATTTAAAGGAAATGTTTATATTAATGGTAAAAAATTAGAATCACCTCATGAATTTAAAACTTTTAAAAATTCTATTGGATTTGTTAATCAGGAAGATATTATGATTCCAACATTAACAGTGTACGAAACAGTTTTAAATAGTGCATTGTTAAGATTACCAAATTCAATGCCATTTAAAATTAAACAATCTAAAGTTTTACAAATTCTTAATGAATTAAAAATATCACATATTAAAGATGTTTTAATTGGATCTGATTTCGAAAGAGGTATATCAGGTGGTGAGAAAAGAAGAGTTGCAATTGCATGTGAATTAGTGACATCACCTTCAATTTTATTTTTAGATGAACCAACTTCTGGATTAGATGGTTATAATGCGTTTAATGTTATTGAATGTTTGAATAGACTTGCAAAAATTTATAATAGAACAATTATTTTTACAATACATCAACCAAGAAGTAATATTGTTTCACTTTTTGATAAATTATTATTATTATCAGATGGTGATTTAATTTATTCTGGTGAAATGTTAGATTGTTCAAAATATTTTAAAAGTATTGGATATAATTGTCCAATTGGATATAATATTGCAGATTATTTAATTGATATTACAAATGAGAAAACAGAAATTAAAAATAGTGATGATGTTAATAATAATTTATTATCATTAGAAACTGATGAATTAGTTGATGAAAGTGAAAATCATGAGATTGATCCAATTAATGAAACTACTGAAATTTCTGAATGGCAACATTTTGCATCACATAGAGATGAATTGGCTAAAACATTAAATTTGAACAAGAATAAAGTTAAAAAAATTGGTAGTAACAATAATAGTAAGAATTTATCTGAATTATTTAAAGATTCATATGTTTCAATTTCAATTAGGACATCAATTAATGAAGAAATTAATAATTCTAATTTAAGATTTTTTGATTTTGATTCAAATAATTCAAAAGCAAATTTGTTCAATCAATTAGTTGTATTATCATCGAGAACTTTTAAGAATTCATATAGAAATCCAAAACTTTTATTAGGTCATTATTTATTAGCCTTAATAATGGGATTATTTTGTTCATATTTATATTATGATATTGAAAATACAATTAGTGGATTTCAAAATAGATTAGGATTATTTTTATTTTTATTAACATTATTTGGATTTAGTGCATTAACAAGTTTAGATTCATTTTCAAAAGAGAGAGCAGTATTTATTAGAGAAAGGTCAAACAATTACTATAATCCATTAAGTTATTATTTTTCAAAATTATTGTGTGATATTTTACCATTAAGGATATTACCACCAATAATTTTATTAGCAATAATTTATCCATTAGTTGGATTAAATATGACTGGTTATAAATTCTGGATTTCTATTAGTATATTAATTTTATTCAATTTAGTTTCTTCAATGGAGATTTTAGTTATTGGTATTTCAGTTAAAGATTCAGGTACTGCTATTATAATTTCTGTTTTAATTATGTTATTTTCACTTTTATTTTCAGGTTTGTTTATAAATAAAGAGACGATTCCAACTGGTTTAAAATGGATTGAAAAAATATCAGTTTTTCATTATGCTTATGAATCCTTATCAGTTAATGAAGTTAATGGATTAATTTTAAAAGAGAAAAAATTCGGTTTAAATATTGAAGTACCTGGTGCTGTTATTCTATCGACTTTTGGATTTAATGTTAATGCAATTAATTGGGATATTGGATTTTTAGGTATTTTATTAGGTATTTGTATTTTATTAGGTGGATTTGTTTTATCAGTTTTCGTTTACGAAATACGTTGAATGAATTTTTAAAAAAAATTATATATATATATAAATAAATATGTTTATAGCATTATAAAAGAAATACAAAAATAAATTAAACCATTAGTTAGAAAGTAATGAATTGAAACAAAATTAGTTAACTATAGAGTTCATATAGAGTACATAACTAAGATAAAAATGAGCGACTGTAGTTGGATTACATGCGTGCAAGTAGTAATTAATAATATAGCATAATATAGCATAATATAGCTTCATGTCCTATCTCTCATTTATAGGACATGGTCTTTTATCCCATGATCTTCTCTTTCTGTAAAGATTAAATAATCTAACATTGCTAATCTTGGAGGTGAATGATCCTCTAACATCCACTTAGCAACACCTTCCCAATCATCAGGTATATTTGATTGATCATTAATTGAAGGTAAATCCCATTCCCATTTACCGTGAAAATGATTCATTTCACGAGTATGAGCACTTGTTAAATTATTATCCCTATATAATTCACTTAAAATATTAAATTTTGGTCTATAACTATTTTCACCTTTTAAGAATGATTGTAAAGTTATATCATAAACTGAATTTTTAATTAATTCAGATAATACAACAGTTTTATTTGATTTATAACATGAAGTAACAGAATCAAATTTAACATCTGTTAAATTTGCTATGTTTTTAAATTCATTACATGCATTTTTCATATCATTTTCTTGGACCCACATTTTTAATTCTGGTACGAAAAACCAATCTCTAAATTCACCATTTGAATGAGATTTAGAACCATATTCAACATCTAAAACTTCAATTAATGATCTATTTGATGCAACAACAAAAGTTGGAGCACCTTCAAATAATGTTAATCTAACTGGTGATAATTGATTTAATGAATAATAATGATCATTTCTACAATTATAAATTTGATAATCTTTATGAACTTGAATTATTTCATCAGATGTTAATTCTTTTGATTCTTCACCATCATTAATTTTACCATCAATTGGATAATTTTTAATTTTATCATCATCAATCCAACTTTTAAATTTATTTAAATTTTCTCTATTTAATTTATCACTTGAAACACTTAAACCTGTAATATCAATATACATACCTGAATCAATATCAATAACTCTTGCATCAATATTATTATTACCTAATTCTTTAGCTCTATGAGTTAAAGAACTTGAACAATCAACAAAATATTTACCCATACCATATTTTGGATTTTCAACAATCATTGAATTATTAAATTTTAAACAAAATTCAGCTAAATCTGAAATTGGCATTTGAACATCACCATCTCCATCCCATGGAAATGATGATGATGTAAAATACCATGCTAATAATGAACCATGAGCTGGGAACATAAATAAACCTTCATGAAATGTAATTGTTAATAAATTATGAATTAAATGTGATAAAATATTTGATCTACGTTTATTTGAATTATCATTAAATAAATAATTATTAATTAAATTATTATCTTTATTAAAATATGGTGATCTAGTTGTTAATTCAGAATTTGGCATTTCACTTATAAAACCTGAAAAAAATCTAGCATCAAAATGACCTCCATTTTCAGTTAATCTATGACCATTATAATTTGCTGGCCAAATTATATTAACTTCTTTAAAATATTTTGTTAAATTTGTTGCATCTGTTGATAATGAATAATTAATTGAATTTAAAAAATTAATTTCATAATCTTCTAATAATGATAAATCTTTTGAATATAAATAATCAAATTGATTATTTAAATTTAATTCAAATTTTGATTCAGGTATATCTAATTTAAAATTTTTTGAATTTTTAAATTTATTTGAAAAATCATTCTCATTTTTACTTAAAAATTCATTATTTAAATTTTTAATTTCATTAATTGGATTAAATTCAATAATTTTATTATTATTATTATTATTATTATTATTATTATTATTATTTTGATTAATAAAATTATCGAAAATTCCATTATTCATCATTGATTTTGATTGATAAGGTTTAACTTTAAAATATTTACCATTATCAGTTAAAAAATAAATAAATTTTGGTGGTTCAGCAAATGATAATAAATAAGATTTTGCATTATAAGTTTTAAATAAAAAATTTGATTTTTCATCAATTCTTTGCTTAAAATTAAAACCAGGTAATAAATTTTCATCCCTAAATTTACCATTTAAAGTTTTAATATAATCTTTATTATCTAAACAATAAGTTTTATTAAAATAAAATGTTGATTTTTCATTTAAATCAAATTTAATTTTCATATTAACATTAAAATCTTTTTTATTTGATAAAATTGAACTACAATTATTTTCATTTTTATTAATTAAAAATTTATTTAAATATGATAAATCAACCCAATCTTCCCAAGAGAATGGTAAATCAATTAAATTTGAATTAAATTGATTATTTAAATAATTTAAATAAACAGATAATGTAATTCTTGGATCATAAATATGTTCATATCTTCTCCTTTCAATATATTGATTAATTAAATCGGAATTAATATTTGAATCAAGTTTAAAATTTTCAAAATGTGAAGTAAATCTCCAATTTGAATTTTCAACTAAAGGATTTGATAATGAATGAACTAATTGATTTGTTAAAATTACTGCATTATTATTTTCATTATTATTTTCATTATTATTTTCATTATTATCATTTAAAAATAAATTAATTGGACTAATTAATTTTGATAATGGATTTTTAAAATTAATTGAATTTAAAAAAATTTGAATTTTTTCATCATCTAATTTTAAATCATTGATTGTTAGATTACTTATTGAAGGATTAATTGAGAAAAATAATGAATAAAAGATATAAAATGATAAAATAATTAATAAAATAATTGATTTTCGACGTATTCGACGAAATAATCTGCCAAAATTCATTTTAAATTTTCTTATAATTATTGAGATATTATTTTGATTTTTTTCTTTATACATGATTCATAAAATAATCAAGTAATCAAATAATCAAATAACGCAAAATAAGGAGTGTATAAAGGGGAGAATATTGGAATTAAAAGAGATATAAAATCAACCAGCTAAATATATCAAAACCAATCCAGTCAAATGACCACATCCGTGTCTTTATCTCAAATAGAGAAATATTATGAAAATCAATAAATCCCACAAAAGACAAAAGACAAGAGAGAGAAATTAAGAAAAAGAAAAAAAATTCAATTTTTTTGCCAATCGAGGCTTAACATTAATTAAAACAGCGAGCATTTAGTACCGTTTTTGCTATAACGCGCAGTTTTGGCAGCGTTGATATTATTTAAACAAGAAATAACAAGAAATAACAAGAAATGATAGGAAATAAGCCTGCAAACAGGCTCACAAGACTGTAATCATAGTGGAGTAGTTATATGTTATATAGCACTTTATTATAGCTAACATAGTGAATTTCAAAGATCTTAATATAATAATAAACCTCTATCAAATTATTATATATTTAGCTTTGAAGTAAATTGAATTGAATGTAATGATAAATCATACTAATATTTCTTAAAACTGTTATATCAATAATAACATTGAAAAAATTGCAATATTTTACCGATATTATATTAAATTTTAATAGAAAGAAAATAATTCTTTATTAATATTATAGATTAAATAAGTGGCTATCCTGTGTTTTTTTAACATACTCCTTAATTGAAAAGAAAGGAAGGAAGATCTTTACTGATAAGTAATATTATATTATATTAACTCAACAATGTAAGTAATAAAATATTTCAATTATAAATTTTACTTAATTTGATTAATTTAATTGATTTATTTTTAAACTTATCTTTTTAAATCGTTTTTAAATATCAGATGAGTATGAGATCTCGGTACCGATAATTGAAAAGATATTTGAAAAAAATAATTAATTATATAACAATATAAACTGATAATTAAATGTAACTTTATTTGTTTTATTTATACTTTTATGATAAAACAAAGGGAGATAAGCAATTTCAAAATTTCAATAAGTTACACCATTTTTATGCGCGATTTATAAAAAATTTCATTGTGTAAAAAGAAAAAAGAGCAGTTTTCATTTTTTCACTGATAGAGGAAAAATGGAGGAAGTCTTTTTTTTTTTTTTGCTATATTGGCTTATAATAATATAATAATATAATGGAACTTTATCTATTATAAGTTTATATTGTAATAATTCAAATGATATTTAAAATATTAAACGAGGAAGGAAGAAGCTGATATCTTACAAATCAAAATTTTTTACATCATTTTATACAGTTGTATAGGTTATTTTATTAATTAAGTAAAAATTTTTTTTTGCATGAATTTATAGAATCTATAACTTAGATGAAATATTTAAAGAAAATGTATAGATTAACATTTTAAGAAATGGTTTTTAAAAACATATATTAATTTAATATTTAAATTTCAAAAAATTTTCTGATTTATATTTTATGTATAAACAAGTGCTGCCAACGAAAAAATGTAAAAGCTCGTATGGCCAAGTTGGTAAGGCGCTACACTAGTAATGTAGCGATCCTCAGTTCGACTCTGAGTGCGAGCAGTTACAATTTTAATTATTTTTTTATCTAGTAGTTTTCCTTTATTTACATAATTAAATATTTACATAATTAAATATTTACATAATTAAATATTTACATAATTAAATATTTACATAATTAAATATTAAATAGCAAATGAGGCGCGTTTCTCAATGTTCTCAATTTTTATTTTTTCACCCTTTCTTTTCCCCTGAAAATAATTATTTAATTATTTAATTATTTAATTATTTAATTATTTAATTATTTAATTAATATATATTAAATATACATATTTTTGGTTCCTGAATCAATCAATCAATCAATCAAAGAAAAATGATTTGTTTCGATTTTTTATTTTATTTTATTTTATTTTATTTTATTTTATTTTATTAACCCCTTTTTATTTCTTCATTTTTATATAATAATTATTCATTGTTTCATATCTCAATATCAACATGGGCGTATTACTTGAAAAAAGAAGAAAAAACCTTAAAAAGAGGAAAATTCAATATACAAATACAAGTAAATCATCTTTAATATTATCACCTTCAACATCATCAACTTCATCATTTTCATCAGCTTCTAGTACATCTGGTGTTGA